>JASANF010012323.1:0-19396 GCA_030248245.1 Trissonchulus sp. WLG1_4 | reverse complement strand
TTAGATCAAACGACGCATTCTGAATCTAGCGCGGGCTTTAGTGTTCAATCACCCCCACCAAGACGACTACCGTCGGACTTTACTGAGCCACCCGGGGATTACATCTGGCGCTTCGATTATACTGTAGATACACCTACTTATTTTCGCCCTGCCTATGGCGACTCACCCCACCGGGCAAAACTCCTCCACCTAATAAATAGCAATACCACTTTTATTGTATGTACATGAAAGAGACATCAAAAAAACTGTTTAGAATACAGTTCAGCACTTTAATGGAAATGTATCAAGTGTTATGACCATGTCAAATTTCCTATTCACACTAATTTTGTTTTTGAACTAGCTCAGCGAAACGTCAACTGATTTTGACGATCTTGGTATCAAAAATCTAGACGTGATTGATCTTCGATTCTACATTTCTAGTTTAAATTTTGCATTAAACTAAATCAAATATTTAACATTTTCGAAGATTTATCAGCTTTTTAGGTTTTTCATTTTCTATTTGCTATTTTCACGGCTAAATAACTCAGCAAAGCTTCAACGTATTCTTATGTTTAACACATCAATTGAAAGCTAAGAAACAGCGCATTTTAGTGATATGAGTATTCATTTTATATCAATATTATAAATATAACAAAAATTTTCATGCTACGGCTACAAATTTGTCCAAAAAAATTTAAAAAAATTTTATGACACTATGCACATCAAGTGAAAGCTCTTTTCTATCTGAACAACTTTCTTCCAAGACATTATGGTCAAAAATGCCACTGAAAAAAATTAAACGCCAAAATCGCTCATGTTACCAACTGTTATATAGTCAGGGTTATGAGCTCTGAAATATATTGCCATCATTTTTGACTAAAAACGCTCGAAAATGCGTGACAAGACGTGATGTTATATATTCTTTTTACGTAGCTTCTGTACTGTAGTTTGAATGTATTAGCCGTCGTATTGGAAGTCAATAGGTCACTTTAGACTATGGTAATGAAGTTTATTGTCGTGGTTGCCACGGCAACGCATAGGGTAAAACGGGGTAATATGGGCAGAAATTTGCCTCTTTTTGACCATATTAACCAAACCGCCATATAACTTATTACAGGTAATAGGTACATAACTAATTTTTACAGCATCAATACTAGTCCCCAAGACCTGCATACTTGTCAAATATAAAGTTAATACTTTTCGTAAGACAAAAGTTTATTTGGTATTATGGTCAATTTAGGTTGTACGGTCATTTACGTTGGTATTAATAACTCATAATTGACTAAATTCTCCAGTTTAAAATGTACGTCACGTATAGTCCAGTAACCCATGTTTCTAACAGTGTAAAAATTATAGCAATAGCTTAATTATAGCAGAGTATTCAGCCTGTCAAACTTTAATTTTTTTTCCGACGTAATTTTTTGCCCAAACGCACGTAATCGAAGTTGAGTTACGCGTCGTAGATTTAAATTGCTTATATTTCACATTTCAGTTCAGAATTTTGACAGTCTACAATAGCTGACGTATTTTTTGGAAAGAACCAACCCATTTTTCGTTGATTGCTTTGCAATATTCAGGCGGTCAAAGTCAAAAGTCCACCGTATTACCCCAAGTGACCGTATTACCCCGATTTACATTACGAGTTCATTATACTAAAAGATACGTCATGTACATGAAAGTGTCAATTTTCTGATTATGTGTGCCGTCTATATTCATAATTATTTAACCAAAATGAAGGAAAACTAAAATGTCTAGATGCCTTTTTTGCAATAATTGATAGGCATTGTAGTTTTTGTTTTCTCAAGCTATAAAATTTTACGAAATTCAAAATATTCTATTTTGAAGCTTGGATTTAAAGTACTGAAGCAATGTAAAGATTTATATGAATGAAACTATGCATGTATTGAGACACCTACAAGTGAATTTATACTGAATTGGAATTAAACTTAATCAGGTCATATTCTTTCCAAAATGAAACATAACACAAAAACTTGAAAAAATGTCAAATTTGAGAAATTTGACAGCGTATTTTTGACAAACTGTCAAAATTGTTAATAAAACAAATACATGTGCTTACGGTCTAATTTTTTGTCTGTGAAATGCAAAAAAACGCTTATAAATAGCTTCTAAAACAACCGAGTAACAGCTCATCAAAAAATGCTGCATATACGAAACTATTACCTTAAGCAAAATATGAGTAGATTTTAGCGACATATCCCCACAACCAATTAACAAATTTCTATAATTTGTAGCTTAAATTATACTTAATAAATTATCTTTTTTAATTGAGTGATAAAAATTGCATCTAATAAATAATACTTCACTAAGTACAAAAGTATTCATTTTTAGCAGTAATTAAAGTACTGCGCATGAAAGATTCTGGAACACCTTTGAGAATAAAGTAATTAATTTTGAACATGCTGACACTTTTAAACTAAAAAATGCTACACACAAAACTAAACTTGCAGACAATAAACTAGACAATAGACTAGGACAATAAAAAGTCCAAAAGTGCTGAAAAGGTCAAAAGAAGACTATAATTAATGAAGTGAAAAATGTTAATGATAAGTAAAATGCTTTTTTTTTTTTTTTTTTTTGTTTTTTTTTGTTTTTGTTTTTGTGTTGTGTGTGTTGTTTTTTTGTTTTGTTTTTTTTTTTTTTGTGTTTTTTTTTTTGTTTTGTTTTTTTTTTTTGTTTTTTTTTTTTTTGTGGGTGTTGGTGTTTTTGTGGGTTGGTTGTTGTTTGTGGGGTGTTTTTGGTGTGGTTGGTTGGGGGGTGGGTGTTTTGGGGGTTTGGGGGTGTGGGGGTGGGGTTTGTGTTGGGGTGTGGTTTGTTTGGGGGGGGGTGTGTGGGGGGGTGCGGTGTTTGGGGAAGGGCGTTAAGTGGCAGTTGGACAGTTCCGAGTCACTGAACAACAACTATCCACAATTCATAAAAAACAGTTCAAACAAGCACGTTTTGCGAGTAGGATTAGATTAATTTTGAGAGACTTCGTTCTCATTGCAATAAGATTGCAGTTTGCACTCCTGAAAATATTCTTCGAATTTAAAACGCGAGATCAAAATTTTTTAGAGCCAATATTTTAAATTTAATCAACCTTTCGTCAGTCTACTTGTGTGTGATTTCCCAATCGCAGTTTTGTCCGGCCAATCTGCGGTTCAAACTTAGGTACACACCTTTATGCACACGCCGAATATTGCTTGTCGAGGTCCGCCGCAATTCCGCTCAGCCACAGACATCGTGTGACGGTTGACAGTAGTTATTCAAACCAACTGTAATAGTATAAAGATGCTGTACATTTGCTCTATGTACTGAAAGTTCTGCTTTATAAAAATTGTGTCAACTGCAACCAACCCACTTATTACAATTAAAACATGAGTAAGTCATGTCTGATGAACACCGCAACGACATTGTCAACCGATACATCCCATGGTTGCTGATGTCACCTGAAGTCCATTCCACCATAGTTCTGACGTGCTGATAAACAGTCGATGAAACATTGTTGCATCAGGTTGCGTTACAACACTAGTTGCAAAATGTTGTATTACGGGAGTGTCAGTCTACGCTGAACAACCCTAGCCGTGTATTACAGTCGCATACTTACAGTCGCAAACACATTATACAAGCTGCTGTTGTTGCAGCACAGTTTGTAAGAAAGCACAGTAATGCATGAAGATTGACTATTAGGCGTATAAACTTATTGTAATGTATTTACTATGGACAAACGTTGTAGCCTGCATAAAACACAGCATGATCGCACACACATCCACACATTTAGCTAAGGTCGCCGCGTAAAAAAAGATGAGTTGACTAGAATAAAACTTTTACAGCATTATCCGCACTATCAAGTAGGGTGCCAATTGATATTGTGCACTCCTTCCTGCAAGGCTCAACACGTGTGAGTGTGCGTGTGTGTTAGTAAAAAAACGATAAATTGGCTAAGGCTCAGTCTCAGGGTGGCTATCGGGTTTGATTTGAGTTTGGACTTACGATAGGCTTAATTTTGGAATTTTAAAACATATGTTTATGTGATGAGCCTTGCAGGATTGAAAACCACGTGCCAATTGATCCCTACGGGCACAAAAGAAATAAAAGTGAATGTGAATACGATTAGTCTGTGGATTGTTTTAGCAAAACTCAACTTTGCTTGGAGATAAATCAATTTGACACAAAAATACGGCACGCGAGTTACAACGCTCAGTGACCATTTCGTCAAACAATTCTCCTTCATACATAAAGGCGCAAAACTCGTTATCAGCCATAATATTTTTGCTGTCGAATTTCGGATGGCAAACCGTGTTAGTATCCATTTGCACCCAATATTGACCATCTGAAAACATAGCTACTGAGGGATACAATCATATTTGTTGGCAATTTTGCAGTTAATTATGGTCATCATCACATTAGCAAAGCTCTGAAATGTGGTTTTATTCAAGTTTCATGTTGCCATATCTTTTAAATCGCAATTTTCTAGACAGTGCGCACGTGCCAATTACGTTACTGTCTGGACTCAATCATTCCTCTCTTTTAGAACAGTTGGGAAAAATAATAAAAGTGCAGGTCAGAATATAACATTGAATCAATTTTAATTTAAAAGTATGATAAATCATACAACTATGTTTTTAAGTAGCGCAAACCATACAAAATAATTTAAATAAAATGAAAAAAGAAAAAAACAATCGTACCTCTCACTACTTTCTCCAAGCCAGCAAACGTTGATTCATTTACCTGTGTTAATCTGAAATTAATCAAAGTTTTGTTCAAAAATACCATACCTACTTATGTATTTAGTCTTCATTCAAGATTAAAATATTGGTTTATTTTTCAATTATATATTCGATGATTTCAATTTCAGCAGAATTCTAAATTTGAATTCCGAGCAACAGAAATTTGCGCACTGCAGCTGCATTTGAAAATTAAGAAGAACTGAAGGAGGATAATTCAATATAGAAAAAAAGGGAGGTGCTGACATTCGAACCCGAGCTGCTAGCCTGGTCGTCGAGAATGCTAACAACTACAGTCCCGACCATAACTAAGGTTCCTTTTTTCGCGAATGCGAAGGCTCTTTCTTCGCGCCTTCGCGAAGTTTTTCCGGTCATAAGTACTGGTCCGGGGGGTCGGCCGGGCGTACACCACAGCTCCCGAGCCTCGTAGGTCATATTTCTCAATTATTCTCATTATTTCTCAAACTTCATGTAACAAGCTCTTCTGCTTAGTGAGAAATGGTTACATTGCGAGGTTTGAGTGTCAATATTCTAAAAAAATATCAAACGCGGCCACATTTTGTGGATAACATGAATTTTCAATCCCAATTACTGTTGAGTAGTTCCAAAGTTTTTTAACTGGCGAAAAATTTTTAATTTTAAACATGTTATGTGGAGTCAAGAAGACCATTTCATTTTGCAGTCACTGACTGCAGTCAACCTATTCACAACCCACGTTACAAGTCCAATGTTACTTCCGGTATTCTTGACTGTCATTAACTGACTCCGGACTAAGAGTCAGTGACTGCGGAATCAGCATCACCTTAGTCATCATTATCACAAAATGTGCTACACGCATACACATGTGAAAGCTAAGTTTCTAAGCCATATAAAATATAGTGATGACTAATGTGATGCTGTTTCTGCAGTCACTGACTCTGACTCCGGAGTCAGTTATTGAATTTCAAAACTACCGGAAGTAAATTGGACCTGTGACGTTAATAGGTTGACTGCAGTCAGTGACTGCAAAATAAAGTAGGTAACGCTGACTCCGGAGTCATATGATGTTGATTTTGAGCTGTACTGTATGTGCGAATTCAAATGATTCCCAACCCCAGTTTGCTCAAATGGTAGTATGCGTCTGCCGAGCATCTTGCGGATCAAAGTGGTAGTGGATCGATTCTGCCACTTATATTTTGCGTTCTACGCAGATAATTGATTTGGCAGTTGAGTTGTTATTTGCCGGTTGTCCGGCAGAGCAGCGAGGTACCTGCCTTTTTAGTGTTAATTAGCGCTAGAAATTTGACCTACCCAGATGAAAGTAGGAATCTGAGATTCCGAACTTAGATATATGTAGCCCCTGAGGGGGCCGCGTAATAACCTTACACATATTCCATAAGATTATCTCTTTCCGCTGCATTTTTCCAAAAAGCGATTCTACCCAAAGGATTCAGTTCGCGACATTTTTCGTAGCCTTCTTTGATAGTCCCTTTGGGTATGGGATGCAAACACCCCGAGGAAGCGTCAAAACCTTGTGGGCACGTGTGCAAGACTGAAATTTATAAAATAATAAACAGTAAAGCCCGGTTCATACTTGCCTTGCAGACTGTCCCTGTCCTTATCATTTTTTGTCCTAATGAAGGAGTATTCAGAAGTTCACAATGTTCTTCTTTACCTGTTCCTCAGCTGTGATTGATTCATACTTGCCCTTAAGGGTTGTCCTTAAGCAGTCTTCAGGTATACTTTGTCCCTAAACAAGTCGACTAAGCAAAATGGAACAGATATTACATTTGATACCAATAACAGCCGATCAGAGACTGGCAGGCCTACTAAAATGAAAGTGAAAGAACGGCATGATTTTATTAAAAAAAGAATGGCGTAATTTTATTAATGAAAGAATGGGATGATTTTGTTTTGTGTAATTTTGTTACAAGTGTTATGTTTTTTGACATTTTCGGCATGAAAAATTTTTGCTACCCTAAAAAATACTAAAAAGTGTTAAAGACGTTTTAGTGTCCGGATGCTCATATTTTGGAAGTCTAGTGCTTATGTGATAAGGATATTATACATGTAGCTTAGGGACAATTTTAAGGACAAGGACGGAACTTAAAAACAAAGGGACAGGAAGACGTAGGGACATACACAAGAATAAAGCTTAGTGACAGAGACAAGACTAAGGTATGAGCAAGAGTACATAATAAGAAGAGTATGACACTCTCCATATTATGCCTTGGGACATGCGTCCAATGCGGAGCGTTTGTACGGTTTTGAGGGAGGGACCCCACCTCGGCTCAAGATATACTCACATCTGTTCAAGAAATAATGCTGAACTGAGGGGGGTTCCTTGGGCAATAATACGGCCATGTCAAAATTGAGATGCCAAAATTAATCCTTTCATGCTTAGTTTTTTGAGATTACTTCACATTTATGAAACTTGGATTTTGAACCATGGCGCAATGCACAAGAGTCCGTGAAGCTTGACAAGTACTGGTACGATTTTGTACAATATTCGAGACAACTTGGCACTCATATGTGTCTTAAGTTATACCAAAATTTCAAAAAATCAGTATGCTTAGATTCTACCTGACATAAAATTCTTTAGAATAAATCTGTGAAAAAGCACTTCGGTACTCGGTGGACTGTCAAGACTCAGTATTTCAATCTTTTTACGCCTTTTTTACAGTTTTTTTAGACAATTTCTGAAGTGTCAATTTCATTATTTGTTTTAATTCAGCGTATGTATACCGTGAAATACTTACAATCAAAAAGATATACACAGCTTCAACTACAATTGTATTCAGAAAAAATTTAATTTGGGGATGCTTAATGTATTTTCTACATAATCCACGTACCCCAACTTTAGGATTCGGAATAACCCTAACATTGACTATGTTGTCGTACAGAATAAAAATAATCGCTTAAAAAATGTCAATTTTACAAGAAAAACATAAAAGTGCTAAAAAATCAAGTACATTTGACTACTTTAATAAGTGTCGGCTGGCGAGCCTATTACACATGTGAGCTAATTAATGGCAGTAATTATTTAACACAGTATAGCATTGGACTAGTTTCTCAGTAAACGTACGATTTCAAAGCAAAAAGGTCTATTTTGCAACCTATGAGCAAAACTGGTTTGGCGACACTATCACCTTAAACGGAAAACGAGAGTAATCATAAATGCTCGGTCTGTTATATAATTATACAACGCAAATTATAGTGCTTTGCGTGTGTCATTTGCATAAAGTAAACGTACAAAAGATAAGCTTAGGTAAAATGTTACATGATTTGACTTGAAAATGGTCTAGGAAATGCACAACAAACGGTGGTTAGCAAGCCAAGAAAAACCTGAATTCAAACCTGTTTTAATTTTTTTGCAGTCACTGGCACAATCCATCGCATTGGAATATATCTTGAAATCAGACGGGCAGGTTTTGAGCACAGAAAAGTTTATCCTCAATTTAGTCATGACCTTCAAACTGCCGTTGTAGCACGGTTGACAATTATGAAGGTAGTTGCAATAGAATTTGTGGTTATCACTTGTCATGTCTGGAAAAAATAAATTGTATCCATTAAAATTTGGGACTATGTATCACGTAAACATCACTACATTTTAACTAACAACTTTGTTAAATCAAGTCCGACCAAATCCTCATCCCCAAATTCTCAACACGCAGGCGGCCTCACGTGCTCCAATCAGCACAATTGCCGCCAATACAGCCATTTCAGTGTTAAATTTTGCCATGAACGGTTGGGTTGGGGTTTTTTGGTTCTTTTTGCCCAGAACTATATTTTCACCGTTTTAGCGGATTAATGCTTGTGTGCGCTAAATATAATATGCACTGGTAAGTTAAATGTGATATTTTGCAATTTTCTGACAATAGCAATACCTAGTCACTTAGCACTTCGTTGACTTTTTTAATTTTATATGTAGTTAATCAACTGATTTTGGTACCAAGTTTTAAGGCGTGTACCAAGATGGTACTAAGTTTTCAGAAATTAACACTAAATGACTGTAATGGCGGCCATTATGCTGATTGGAGGAATTGAGGCCGTCTGCATGCTGAGAACATGCACATACGTCTAGCCAATCAGAAGCGGAGCTCACTTTTGATTGGCCAGCCACATGTTGCATAAAACGGCAACATGTGACCTGGAATTGACGAGCACATCTGCCTGCGCTATAACACAGGCATAAAGGAGAGTGTCTCACTCTTCTTCTAAATAGAGTGAGAAGCTATTATGTGCTCTTGGGTTAACTTAGCCAGCCAAACTGTTATGCTGGCCTAATTTGGTCGATCGGTCGATAATGACTCTCCGGCCGATTCTAATCGGCCGAAAGTTTTTTGATGTTAAATAAGAATTTATGAATTCTACGAATTAACACAGCGTTATTCTACCTTGGGTCGACGTCGCCGATTGGACGATGAAACATATAAGCAGAGTACCAGCTATAGGGCTTTCGACTAGAAACTTCTGAAACATTCCAAAGTCCGGGTAGTTTTTAAGTCAGTGCTCGCGTGATCTTCTTTGTAATCAGTTGCAGTCACATCAATCGCGTCATGCGATTGTGTTTGTGGTCATGTTTTATATTTCAGGGCCCGATTAATCGAAACAAAATGTTCGTCGTTGAAAATGCTCGTCGTTAAAACACAAATTTTCATCGTTGAAAAACAAATTTCCGTCGTTGAAATAATTTTCAACGACGAACAACAGTTCGCTTGCGTTCACCTTTCAGAAATTCACCTTTCAGAAAGTCACCTTTCAGAAATTATTTTCTCAACGTTCTCCTTTCAGAAAACTGAAATTTGCCAACGTTCACCTTTCAGAAAACTAAAATTTGCCAACGTTCACCTTTCAGAAACCCAAAATGTTGCAACGTTCACCTTTCAGAAAGTTGAAATTATGGAACGTTCACCTTTCAGAAAGTTGAAATTTTGTAACGTTCGCCTTTCAGAATTAAAATTTGGAAGTTTATACTTACACCTAATGTCCTAGTTATATAACATGCACACCAAACAATATTATAAGTATATATATTTATTATTTATTCGATGTGTACAAATAAGAATTATTAATTCATAATTTTACCTATTTTTCGTTATGTAATTTTTAAGTAATTGATAAGGGCCCGATTTATCGAAACCTCAAATGTTCGTCGTTGAAAATGTTCGTCGTTGAAAAAGCGAATGTTCGTCGTTGAAAAACAAATGTTCGTCGTTGAAAAACAAATGTTCGTCGTTGAAAAACAAATGTTCGTCGTTGAAAGTTCGTCGTTGAAATTGTTCGTCGTTGAAAAATTTTTCAACGACGAGCTTTGGTTTTTTAGAACATTATTATGTTCTAAAAGACAAAAGCTCGTCGTTGAAAAAATTTTCAACGACGAACATTTCAACCGAGCTCAAGACATCCGTTGAAATGTTCGCCGTTGAAAATTTTTCAACGACGAACATTTGTTTTTCAACGACGAGCATTTTCAACGACGAACATTTGTTTTTCAACGACGAACATTTGTTTTTCAACGACGAACATCTGTTTTTCAACGACGAACATTTGTCCTATAATTACGTGTCATGTTCGTCGTTGAAAATGTTTCGATCAATCCAAAATTCTCAACGACGAACATTTTCAACGACGAACATTTTCAACGACGAACATTTTGCTTCGATAAATCGGGCCCAGTAGGGACCATTCATCACCTGAAATTCAATTCATTCACAGTAAATTTTAAGGAATGTCAAGTAAACAGACCCAAGTCGTTAGTTCCGAATGTGCAACAAATTCTGGTGAACTCTGTTATTCGGCTGGTTTTGCAATTTTACTTCTTTTGCTAAGATTTTTGACGGTTTCTTGTCACAATCACACTAAAATCAAGCTGATTAGCTGAAACTACAACACATTCCACAATATTTTGCAATGCGTGGAGGAACTTTTTGTGTACGCACGTACACATGACTACAAAATTTCAACTTTCTGAAAGGTGAACGTTCCAACATTTTGAGTTTCTGAAAGGTGAACGTTGGCAAATTTTAGTTTTCTGAAAGGTGAACGTTGGCAAATTTCAGTTTTTTGAAAGGTGAACGTTGAAAAAATAGTTTCTGAAAGGTGACTTTCTGAAAGGTGAATTTCTGAAAGGTGACCGCAAACCGAACAGTTGAGGAGAGCTCGAGACATCCGCTGAAATGTTCGACGTTGAATATTTTTTTCAACGACGAGCTTTGGTCGTTTAGAAAATAAAAAGGTTTCAAACCGAAGCTTGTCATTGAAAATTTTTTCAACGCCGAACATTTTCAACGACGAACTTTGAACAATGAACATGTCAATGCCGATCATTTGTCCGATGCATAATTCAATGCAATGTTCGTAGTTGAAAATGTTTCGATCGATCCAAAATTCTCAACGACGAACATTTTCAACGACGAACATTTTATTTCAATAAATCGGGCCCAAAAGAGTCTTGGTAAACTATTTGACGTTTATAAGATTTTGACTGCATTCATTCCGCTTGCTTAAGAATTCTAGACAATGTCTCAGTCAAACAAACTCCCAACTGTTTCATTGTCGGCAACCCCTCACTTTTTTGCTACTGATAGGTTTTCATATACAGTGAGTGGTGGCCAGAAATAGTGTCTCTTCGTCTTCGCGAAAGCGAATATGTGAAGGTCCTTTGCATGTTAGCGCACACTAAATTGCCATTAATTAGCCACAGGGCAGCAGGCTGCTTTAGAATGCCTCTGTACAAGTATGGGTTATGGCACTGGTTGGCGTGTTATAAGTTATTTATACGCATGTTTCTGTGAAACTCCGAGTGCAGGAGTACTAGTGCACGAAGCGCACGAGTGCACCAGCACGAGGGTTTCACACATGCGTATCAATTACTTTTAGCACCACCAGTGCTATAAGTGGTTTGTAAATTGATTCGAGTATAGCGTGCAGTATAAGGGCCGATTCATACTCACAGCCGTATGTCCGTTCAGCCGACACAATGACGAAATAATGACGTCACATGCGCTAGCTGATCCACTGCACTAGGCTGCTAGTGACGTCATTCTGCAGGCTGAACGGACATACGGTTGTAAGGCTCGATTCATACTTACAGACGTATGTCCGTTCAGCCGGCAGAATGACGTCACTAGCAGCCTAGTGCAGTGGATCAGCCAGCGCATGTGACGTCATTATTTCGTCATTTTGTCGGCTGAACGGACATACGGCTGTAAGTATGAATCGACGGGGCTTACTGTAACACTAAGGGTCGATTCATACTTACAGCAATATGTCCGTTTAGCCGACAGAATGACGAAATAATGACGTCTGCGCTGGTTATCCTGCACTTTACTGTAGTTTGCGGCTGGGCTCGGCTGTAAGTATGAATCGAGCCTAAATCGAGTTACAATTGCAGTATCTACTTTGGTGAGAGCTGTGTGGACGTGTGTGTATGTTTTGATAAGTGCATGTGTGGGTCTACGTGAGCATTAATGTGAGTGCGAAATGTGTCTGTTCTGCAGCTATGTTTATTATATGATGGTGCGCGTTGTATTGTCTGTAAATACGTACACAATTTTGCAACTAGTAAAGTTCATTCGCATATTCGACGAAAGTCCACCAGTCAGACTTGCAGTTATTTATATCACACTGTTCACATCGTTCATACTCAAATCGTACGTCATAACTGCAATTTTTTGTCCAACTGCATTACTTCTTTCCACAGTCATTGTCCACAACATTGTTCACATTCACAGTTCACAAGTTACCTCACATTTTTCACGCAGATTTCAAATTATAACTTTTCATGTTGTTCTATCCAACAGTATTATACTCAGAAATAAACTTAATAATATGCACATCACAAAACAGCCCACTACTAAGAGAAAAAGTAGATTTTTAACACACTGCTATGGCAAGCACGGTATTTCTAGCAGCGTGAACCATAATGTAAACGCATCCCATAAAACTGACTAATGTTTTGCTCGTATTTTCAAGCAAATAAAAAATTGCTGCACGGTCAAATTCAGGATTAGGCTCGATTCATACTTCTACACGGACATTCGGACATACGGGCAAACGGACGAACGGAAATCCGGACAAAATGAACCGCAGAACGGCTGTTTGATTCATACTTTCGTCCGTTCAGCCGTATGCCCGTTTGCCCTTCAGCCGTATGTCCGTTCATCCGTTAAAACGGCACAATTTCATTTTGTCCGTATGTTCGGCAAAGTTAAATTCAGTTCAACTCTGCCCGAAATTGTAGGGCATACGGATAAACGGACATACGGCTCAAAAGTATGAATCGCACCTTTGTCCGTATGCCCGTACATTCGTACGTCCGTACGTCCCAATGTCCGTTTGCCCTAAAAAGTATGAATTTAAAAAACGGACAAAACGCGCTTTGTCAGTGTGCCCTATGTCCGTTAGTCCGTATGCCCTATTGAAGTATAAATTGACCCTTACGATCAATTTTTATTCAGTAAACGTGCTACACATTTACAAGAGCTAAACGTCAACCGGACAACTTCGTTTTGCACAGCAGGTTTTGTTTTGTGGCCCTACAGGAACAATCAGAAGCTGTATGCAACAAGCAGCAGTTTTATGCAAATTTAATTTTCAGCTGTTAAAATTCAGCACTTACACTAAGTTTGTTCCTGCTGCGTAAAAATTTGGAAAAAGTAAACAGATTGCAAAAAAGTGTCCCAGAGTCTCAAATCTTGATAGCTTTTCCCCTCAAAAGCTCTAAATATGTATACATCAAGACTTACGTAGTCTTTCAAAGTTGAAAGGGAAGTAAAAATTAAATAAAATTTAGCACTGTACATCAGTATTCGTTGGTAGCGATCACCGACGTATATATATTATTTATTATTAGTAAGAATTATATAAATTCATTAAGTAACTATATTTTTTTAGTTAAATTTTACTGTAGAGTCATCATCACCACGATCGCAATAAAAATATTATGTCCAACATACAGACACATAGGGTGGGATTCACAAAGCGCGTTTAAACGCAGTCTAAGTTAGACTGCGTTTAAACGCAGTCTAAAACGTTGGTCTAAGTTAAACATGATTCACAAAGATTTATATGAACTGTATGTGTCAGCTGATTTTTTTTGTTCTTTTTCAATTGAAACCTTGTCTAACTTAAACGAACGTTTAGACCGAGTCTACACGTGATTCACAAAGTCCGTTTAAGTTAAACGGGCTCGTTTAACAGAGTTCTTCATTTGATTCTTTTATCAATTCTATTTGTAGAACATTGTGCCTTGATACGTACCGACAAAGCTATTAATTTAGGTAATAAAATTACTTTTTAATAAAAGTTAAATTAAAATTCAAGTTAATTACGTAGTTAAAAAGAAAATTTGACAATTAGTAAATAAGACATTTAATTTACGATTTAACATGCAAATATATTAATTAAAAATTGACATTAATTGAAACAGTTACAACAGCAATCCTTTTATCATTCGAATATCACTCGTCATTCTTCGAAGAAATGTACCAGTAATTTTCGTAATCTTTGATTATTTTTTATCAGTTTAATTAAGTTAATTAGGTATTTGGCTTTACTAACATTAGAGCTTTATGAACTGTTAATAGCAACAAATGAATAAGTATATAAACAGTATGGTAAATAAAATTTTTCTATTATAAAACTAGATCATCCACATTAAATATCACATGAACGTATGCTAGCAGCTAAAAAGTAAAATAGACATGATAGTACACATATTATTAGCCTATAAGTTGAATAAGAACTAATTAAAACAGTAAAAGTCAAAAATGTTAAAAAATACTTAAGTAAAATAATGAAAAAATACTTAGACTAACCTTAGACTAGCCAACAGGCTAGTCTAAATTTAACACTAGCGGGCGTTTAAGTTAAACGAACGTTTAACTTAGACTGAGCTCGTGAATCGGGAATAGAACGTAACCCAATTTTGAACGCGAAAATAGAACAAAATTTACATGCTAATCATATGCAGACTTAGACTGGGTCTAAACGTTCGTTTAGCTAGACTGCGTTTAAACGCATTCTAAGACTTAGACTGGGTCTAAGTTAAACGCGCTTTGTAAATCCCAGCCATAAAATTTAAAAAAATTATAATTATCAGATAACCTGGGAAGTCATAGGTTTGTTGTGTTGCAGTAGCACTAACCTTGGGTCACTAAATACAATATCTGCAACTCCCAAAAAACAGTTCAGACATCGGTTTACTACAATAAGCTAGCCAAGTTGTCTAGCTCCAGATTGGGTTTTCATCACGTGCGGTGCCAGACGGTCTGTGTAGAAAGGAAGTCTAGGCGGTTGTGCTAGTCGATATTTACTAATAAATGCTTACATATTTTCATACTTCAGACACTGCTTATTGTTACAATGCTGCAAAAACAGCTTCAAAAATTTTGCATTTTGATTGTCTAACATCCGATCCAGGAGCAGAATTTGTTGAGCATCGGTCTTTTTGAAAACAAAACTTTTAACAATATTTTTTCAATCAAATAAACCGACACTTTACAATTTTACAATTTGGTCTTTTATGAATATAAATTTAGGAATGAAGGGGAACCCATTTTAAACACATAAAAAGTTAAAAATTTTGTAACAATTTTGCAAAAAAATTCAATTAAGTTTTATGCAACATACAAATATTTTACACAATAATTAAATTATTAAATTAATAAAATTGTACTAAGATTATATTCATTGTTCAAGGAACTTTCAACAGTAAGCCCCCAACAAACGAAAATTTAAACACGTAAATCATGCAATCTGCTTGGTGGCCAGCTTATGCCAAAAAGCAGTATAAAGACCTGCCGCCGCTGAGGCGGCGGCAGGAAAAAGTGTTTTCACTGAGCAGTAATTGCTAAATCCCATTGTAAACAGGTAAATCATTTCTGTGGCTTCCTGTGCTGTAAACCATTCTTGTGGAAAGCATTGTTGTGGTTTCATTTGTTCTAGAAACATTTACTATACTTATTGTTAAAATTTTAAAATTATAGTTCAAAAATCTGCTGCGGAGCAAAACTTTAGGTTAACGGTGTAGCTTATAATATAGCATTGACTGATAGAGCTACAAAAAACGTAACGCCAATCTCACGTTAAAACCTGACTAAAAAAGTTTTCTGTTCAAGTTTACATGTTTGTTTCAAAACATTCCTGCGGTAAACTTGCCAAATGTATGGCAGTTTTCATTGTTTAGGCTACTGAATTGACAACTGAGATTTTATGCTCTTTTTTATAAAAACTATTTATCACATCAGCTACTAGTGCGTCCACAATGTTTTTCTGAACAAAATCTTTACAATTTAGTACAGCTCCTGCGTTATGTGAGTTGTGAAAGTCTTAAAATCTTCTAAAAGTCGTTCTGCGCGTCGTTTTGATCGTACATCTAGCACTTCAGTTGCTGTTACACTTCTTTTTTGAATCTTTACGGGGTGCATATCGTTGCTGACTTTCTGTGAATTGCTACAGTTTACCCTATGTATGCTGGGACATAGTATTGGTGGTTGTACTTCAATCGTCATAGAATAAACTTTCTTTCGTTCAAATTGGACGGTTTAGGACGTGTTTGTGTACCGGAGACGAATTATGTTGATTTTTTTGAGTGGTACTTTTATTCATTTGCTTTCATAATGTCAATTGTGAAAACAATTACTGTCGCTAACAATATCAATTGCTTGATATTGTCAATTTCAATGTTAATCAATGAATCCTGCAAATTTCAAAACGCAGCAGTGTAGCTCCTTTTCCCATAATGGTTTTACAAACTGCAGCTAACGCTTTGAACTCGATCCCTGTGCATTGTGTACCTTTAGGCTCGGTTCATACTTTTGTCCATATGCAGAATGACGTAGCTAGCACCCTAGTGCAGTGGCTCAGCCAGCGCCTGTGACGTCATTATTTTGTAATTTTGTCGGCAGAAGGGACATACAAAGCCGAAAAAATGAAAAGGTGGAAAGACCACTTTGAGCAGCTGCTGAATAGCGAACGAACTGTAAACCAACGTCAACTCGAGGACTTGCTGAGTAATATGGAGCCTGTGATACAGCCGAACGACGAAGCCGAGTCCGATATGCAGTCTGAACCGACTATCGAAGAGGTCAACATCGTGGTGCGTTCTTTAAAACGAAGGAAAGCACCTGGTGTATGCCGTATTACCGGTGAAATGCTGCCATGTGCGGGTGTAAGTGCAATCAATTGGCTCCATCACATTATCACCATCTGCTGGCGTACAGAAGTCTGTCCGGATGACTGGTGCAAAGCTATTCTAACCGTACTGCACAAAAAAGGGGACAAGTCTATATGCGACAACTTCCCGGAAAAGTCGAACTTCCCTTCTCTCGATCCCCGGAAAAGTCTTCGCTCTCATTCCTTTGCGAAGAATACGGCAAAGAATTGAAGCGAATCTCTCAGAACCGCAATGCGCATTCCGGAAAGGACGAAGCACCTCTGACCAGCTGTTTGTCCTTGGCCGATTATCTGAGAAACACTGGATTAAAAACATCCCCCTATATACAGTATTCGTGGACCTAAAGAAGGCATACGACAGCGTCGACCGTCATACCCTGTGGAGAATACTTCCAAATTTTGGCATCCAAGGCAAGCTGAGCAGGCTAATCTGTGCCCTCCACAACGACACCACCTGTGCGACCAAGGTATATGGAGAGCTATCAGAATGGTTCAGAATCCGCACCGGCGTCCGCCAGGGATGCGTACTGGCCCCGTTCTTATTCAACTGCTACATCGATGTCGCGGTTAAGAACCTGTTATGTCAAATCTGTTGCATCACCAAGTGTCTCCTTTGTCTCCATTCTGCCCTAATCCGTAGTCAGGTAGGCGACTGATCACCTCTTTGCTCGGACCTGTTTAAGCTCACCGCTTAATACTCAAGCTAATGTAGGCGCCTCCATATGTTTTCGACATGGCAGCCGTTTTCTTCCAGACGGTAAAAAACGCAAAAGTGAACAGTCATACATGGAGACCGTCACCGCCCTATTGTACGCCGATGACGCCGCCCTTGTCGCTACATCCCCAGCAGACATAAATCGGATTGTGAACTGTTTTGCTGAAGCATGTGCGGCTATGGGTCTGGAAGTAAGCTGTCCAAAGTCCAAGGTCCTATGTCTCTCAAATACACCCAACAACCCAAACTGCCAAGTGAACGGAAAACAGATTCAAATGGTAAACAACTTCAAATATCTTGGCTGCATGTGTCTCACAAGACGGGCTGCTCAACGACGAAATCAGTAACCGAATAAGTTTTGTGGGGTGTGGTTTTTTAGTGGCTAATGCGGTCTTTAGCAAACTATCGAATACTGGAACAACCACGACTTACAGCTTCATGTCAAAATGAACATGCTAAAATCCTCTGTTCTGTCGGTACTGCTCTACGGCTGCGAATCCTGGGCTCCACGGGGCTGCTGATATTAACAGACTAGATGTCTTCCAAAACAACTGCATGCGAAGGATTCTGGGGATCTCACTCCGGGACCATTTTCCAACAATATCACTCAAAAATATCTGTGGGTTGCCTCTCATAAAAGACCATCTAGCCAAGTCACGACTTCGTTGGCTGGGACATGTCGCCAGGCTCTGTGACGGCAGGGTCCCAAAGCGTATGCTTTTCGGGTGGATTCCGGACTGTCTGGGAACCGCTAACAGACCCGGAAGGCCCAAAAAGGAATGGCCGGAGGTGATCCTCTGCGATTTACGCCAGCTGTCACTACGAGACTGGTACCGAGCGGCACAAGATCAGACCAAGCCTGGAGAAGGAAGATCCAAGGATCGGCGGCTTTCATGGACGGAAACCGTCTGGGCCCATAAGTCAAGTAAGTCAAAGGGACATACGGCTGTAAGTATGAATCGAGCCTTAAACCCATCTTTAACTGCGATTTATGTGTAAGCTGCTTCCTAAAGTGAATTGACGACAAAAACAATGCTGTCACTGGACGCGTCATAACTTGTTCATTGGTTAAATTTACGCAGCATGTTGCCGTCGCAACAACAAAAAGTTATCTTTGACCGTATGATCCTAGTTTAACATTTTATTTCAAGTACCGACTGGCGACCGAACAAAGAGAACTTAACATACTTTATATCATACGTCTTAAAAAACAGTGCAATATATAACGTCAATGATTAAATTTGATGCTGGCCATATGCACTGATATTCATTACAGATCTGTTTATTGCACTGCTGTAACCCCGCTTATTAGTTATTGACTTATAGATCGCACTGTGTATTTCAAGACAGCTAGTAGCATATCACTTTGTAATAAACACTCAGCAACCATTAGCACTTGCATGTGAAGCCCGCGTGTAAAAACGAGTGCGCGGCACTTGGCGCTTCAATGTAACAGTGCGTATAAATCACTTAGTGGCACTCTACTTATTGTGCTGTAACTTACACTTATTTCTATATGCTGATGAACATATATTGAAGCTTTTTTCAATAACAAAACTTGTAATAATATGCATGTCATGCATGTTTTGGTATACTCAAATGTTAAACATTAAGCATAAAATTCATATATTATGTAAAGTTTGTTTCCCTCAACTGGTTCATTAACTTGGCTTTTATCAACATATGGTTGGAAAACGAGTGAATCAAAAGTTTAGATTTTTGCAAATATTAGGCTTAACTAAACATCAAAAATCACTAAAACAATCCTAAGCTAACACATTAAATTACTACAGTAAATAACATTTTAGTGGTTGAATTC
>JASANF010012321.1:0-10623 GCA_030248245.1 Trissonchulus sp. WLG1_4 | reverse complement strand
TATTAACTATTCTTTTAATTGTCAATGGATACCGACCTGTTTCCCCATAAATAGCTACAGTAGGTGTCGTGGTTTTAACACCAAGCAACCGCTTTAGATAACGTGTGAATTTTCTCAGAAGCGTCTAGACAATTCCGTAAAGTTAGAAGCACACTGCCGACCAGGTCGTGAAACCCCAATTTCCGATCCATAATGAGAACAGAAGTAAGAAGAACATCAAATAATTGCAGCTTAGTAGTTATCGATAACATGGGCTGGTTTGATCAGATACTGTGAAAGAGCTTTGCTTTTCTACAATAAACGAATGGAAACATTATGCAACTGAACAACAGAATTACCATTATTTTCTAAAAATGATCTAATGCAGGCTAAAAAGATGTTAAAAAGAGCGGTGATAAAACTGCACCTTGTGGTACACCAATTTTTGTAGAAAAGAACTTTTGTTCGTCTCCTTCGATGCAAAATCTTGTTTTTGTAGACCAGACTTTGTAGGAGTCTTTAATAGTCTGCTTGAAATTTGTATGTAGTTTGTTTCATTTTATTTATTTTATTATTATGTTTTTCGATCCGCCATTCTTAATTGCCGGCGTGCCGCGAATTGTGCCCCAGAAGACCGTATTGTGTTGGTCAGTGATCCCATTCCGTGCACTTCGGGTAGAAGCAGTTTGGAATTCAAGTAAAAGTTCTACAATTAAACTGATTGTTTAGCGGTTAAGTAAGAAGAAATACATATAATGACACTTCACAACGAAACTTTTAAATGTCTATTTCTACAGTTGTCATTTTTAATATGATTTACTCAAATATGAATTTACTAGTATCATAAAACATATATACAAATTTGCATAATAATAATTTTTTAGTAGTAAGTTATAGCACGATGAAGACTGCACTCAGTCTGCGGCCTGCAATTCGCCTGCGGCAGTGCAATAACTAAATTCTAATGTGCGCTGTGAAACTAGCAGGGTGCACTTAGTTATTGACGTTGGTCATTGCACTGTTTTTTTCAAAACCGTATGAACTAACTTATTAATAATGAGTTATTTTTGTTTATATAAGCGAGTAGTACATATTACTGTCTCATTCTAAATAGAAGAGTGACACACTATTATGTACCTCTTCATATAAAAAAACTAACTACTAAACTAGTGAACTGAGTCGAATATTAGCCACTGTGATTCAGGTTTTGGACCAGCCCCAGCGTTGTGATCGAAGCGTGTGTGCGCAAAGCACTGACAACCCAGAATCTGTTCTGTACCCCTCCAATTACCGGGGGCGACCCAGGACCAACCTTTGTCACAGTGCCGGGTCCACAAACTGAACCATTCGAGGTACACATTCAGCCACCAGGTTTTGTGCAAATTTTTACATGAAGAGTCAGTTGGAAAATGCGTATTTCCTCTAAAATGATTTCGTATGTACTTGACTTGAAACTCAAGAGTGTACCTACCATGCCCACGGGCCCAAAAGGGTCAAAATTTCTAATTTAAGATTTTTATGTTTTTGATGTTATTTGAGTTCCTGAACACGCATAAAGGGTTGTTTGCCTAATATAAAGGTCTATTGACCGAGCGGCAAACCCATTGCGGCCACTTGACACGTTGATATTGAAACGACCATACTGCATTTCTTCTTAAATAAATTTTTGTCGTAGTATACACACATAAATGGTAAATATTCTAGATTGATTGATTGATCTAATATTGCCTATGCGATTTTATTGCCAACGAGTTATTTCATTTTAGCTGGTGATCCAGGCAAAAAACTTCGTCTTCAGTGATGGCATCCGGAGTGGAGGACTGGCCATGATTGACGACATTGCGTACAGCGGCGATGTTGGTGATTGCCAGCGGGAAACGAGTATGCAATCTGCAGTCGACTATTATTTTAAAATAAAATGGTTGTTAATTAAATGTTAAGATTTAAGTTTAAGACTTAAGATCGATGCATACTTACAGTCGGATGCACGCATTCAGCAGGAAAAATTAAGAGAAAATCGCACATCCACATGCTGATTTATTACTTACTATTTGTGGCGTGTTTATTTAGTAGTTTTGCCAGCTGAACGGTCATATAAACGGCTGTAAGCATGAATCGACCCTTAGTCGTACATCGCGGAAGGTGTTATTGTTAGTCGTGAACTAATTTATTAAAAGGTATATCCACTCGTGGTGGTCGTAGTCGTGACTAAATAATTTTTATCTTGATAAAAATTGCTGCTACAACTATTAAGCCCTGTGTCTTTTTAGCCACTGCAGAAACTGAAACACCACAACCGACCATTCCTCCACCAACCAACCCACCTCCAACTGCACCCCCCCACAACAACGGTATTATTATATCATATAGTATTAACAAAAAAGCACTGTCTCACAAGTTTACGTTAAATAACACCGGGCAAATTAAAATTTAAAAAATAAGATTCATTATTGAAGTTATTTTAAAAGATTATGTACATTTCGTCACACATTGAGAAACTGATATTGTGTGTTGAAATTTTATTTTTTTGTTTTATTTTTAAAAATGACAAAGAGGATCAGTGTCAATTCAGTATCACTGTTACTCCAAACGGCGATTAGGCGAAAAATCTGCTTAGTACTTAAAATGATTACTTAAAATGTTACTTAGTTACTTAAAATGATTACGTTATGTTTCAGGTTGACCCACGACAAGCCTGCAATGTGCTTCAGTGTTCGTTTGGACCAGGTTAGAATAATTCTATGTACCATGTCATGAATAAATAAGCCCGATTCATTCTCGTCCTTGTTCTTATCGCTATCAATCTGACCTTCAGTTTCAAGAAAATTATATGACCAAATAAGCCATTTTTTGTACGAAAGAAGTAAGAGTCAAGTCCAGTTCGTATATAAAAGTCAGATCACTTTGGTCGATGTTGCGCAACAGTTGACAGAAAATTGTCCTTGTCCTTGTGGCTATGTTCTTAAAGACAAGTATGAACCAGGCTTTATTCACTACACAGTGCAGTGCAATACTTGCTTCATTCGATTGCAACACCTCTTCAACACTTAACATATTTTTCACTGTGCCGTACAACATTTCTAATTTCATCGATTTACATATTGTTTTTTAATCAAGGCATGCACTATTTTTTCAGCTACGGAATGTCGCAATAATCTGAACTTGGGCAAATGGAAGCTGGGCAGTGGCAGCGTCGGCAATCGACTGACCGGCATTCCCGGTGGAGCTCCCGCCAGAGACGGTTCGACCCAACAAACGTTGTCATGAAAATGTTTCTGTGTTAATATAAATGAGCTTAATTTGTTATATTCCAGCCATCTAATTGTGGCGCCAATAATCAAACGTCCTTAAGGGTCGATTCATACTTACAGCTTCATGTCCGTTCTGCCGGCAAAATAACGGAACAATAACACTGCAGACTCAACTATTATGCGCTTTAATTGTGGGATTATTTCATAATTTTGTCGGCTGAACGGACATATACCTAAGGCTGTAAATATATGAATAGATGCTAATATGCCACATGTCAACATATTCTATAGGTATTTCACAGCGTGCAAACTACAAGCGAGCGTTTAACAAGCAGCCAAATGTAAAATTATTACTTTCATATTCTTGCTTAATTCCCGTTTCATACTCGTCGATATCCTTGTGATTGTCGTTTCATTCCCAAGGCAATTCCAACAAAAACTTGCAGGCAAGTTGCAGTCGTTTCTTGCATGAACAAACTTAAGACAGATCACAGAGTCCAAAGTTGGCATGATTTTTATCAGTGCTTGCTTGACGCTGAATTACAAAAAAGCTCTGTGTGTGCTCAAGGACAAGTACATAATATGAACCGGAAACGAAGCACCAAAAAAACGAGAATGTCTGAGGTTTGTTCAAGGAAGCGGTCACAAAAATTTTATAGACGGCGGTTAAAGGTCACGTTCACAGGCACAGGATTGTCCACCCCTTGCACTATCTATACAGCTATATATAAATCATTCAATAGCGCTTATGAGGCACTGTAGCAGTGTAGCCTTTTCCTGTGTCGCTTACACGCGTTCGTTTCCTACAGGCGGCAGTTATCTATACACGGATGGGGACAGCGCAGACAAAGCTATTCTGGAGTTTCCGCCTGTGAGCTTGGATCGATCTATGATTCTGCGACTCATGCACTACAAAGCATCCAAGGGGGTCGATCTGGAAGTGTGTGTCAACCAGATGAACTCGCAATGCTGGAAAGCACCGCCGACCAATCGAAACTCGAGGGAGTGGAAAGAGGAATTTCAAAGAATACCGGCGGGCAGCGAGCAAAGGGTTAGTTGCTTAGCCAGGTTGAATAATTCCTAGGCCTAAACCTAAGCTTAAACCGAAGCTTAAACTTAATTAAATCCAAGCCTGAACCTGAGCCTAAGCCGAATTAACTGTGTACTGTGGAAGTCAAACTTGTTAAAACGATAGATTAAAAAAAAGCGGAAGGCTTCCATTATGCAGAAGTTGCCAGCTTGATTACATTCAAATTAAAGAAGAACATACTCTTATGCTGCACTTTTTATTTCGGTTAAACTTTGGTATGCATTTCGAGAATAGTCTGAAACAATTTCTTTTCTTAATCAACAATAATATTTAATCATCGGAATTTAGAATCAGTTCCATCTCTACCGATTCGAGATTTTTGTCGTAATTACCCTTGCATTTTCACAAGGTTTTTTTGTATTTATTATATTTTTTATCTATTTTTATTTTATTTTAGATAATTGTGGTCGCGTCTAATCTGAGAAAAAACCAATACGTGGCCATCGACGAATTAGAACTATTGGACTCGAATCAATTCCCCGTTTGTTGAACTCTGTAAAGTGTATAATAATTGCAAATAATTGCTAAAATTTTTAAATGTAGTAAACTGGCTCTAACAATTGTTGCACTGTATCTATTTGCTTTAATACTTTAGATTATTGTATTGTCATGTGTTTGTTGCTAATAAAGGGGACAGTCGTATCGCATTGTTCATTTTGTTTTTGTGCATCGGCTATGTACATACAAATTCATAAACGGCGTTTAAAGGCCTATTCACACGAGGACGCATTTTGCTCTATGGCGTACGCCATGGCGCACACCATGGAGCATGAGCGGGCGCACGAGCGGGGACACAAGCAGATTGCCTACTGTATCGTGGTGAAATAATGCCGAAGGCGGTGTGAATATTCTATTGATAGAATGCGACCGCTCATGCTCATGCGCCCTCGTGTGAACAGGCCTTACACGCAAGCCTTACAGCAGGCCTTACACCATGGTTTTACGTACGTTTTTATATGATTTGCACATAATTTCATTACGAAATATCGCCTGATTCGTTGTGCCTTAACGAAGGTACACGCTTACAGCAGGCCTTATATTAAACTGCTGTTCGTGTCAATCTTTTCGAGGCTAAGCGCAAGGTTTTTTTAGAGTTCTGTCAAAAATATGTGGGTTTTTTTGTTTGGTGTTGGTGTGTGTTTGTTTGGTGGGTGGGTTGTGGGTGTGTGTTTTGTTGTTTTGGTTTTGGGTGTGGGTGGTTGTTTTTTGTTGTATTGGTGTTTGTTTGTTTTTGTTGTTGGGTTTTGGTGTTTTTGTGTTTTTGTGTTGGCGGTGTTGTGTGGTTGTTGTGTGTGTTGTGTTGTGTTGTGTTGGTGTTTGTGTTTTTGTTTGTTTTTGTTTGGTGTTGTGTGGTTTTTGTGTGTTTTTTGTTGTTTGTGTTGTTGTTTGGTGTTTTTTGGTGTGTGTTTGTGGTTGTTGTGTTTGTTGTTGTTGTTGTTGTTTGGGTGTTGGTTTTTTTTGTTGTGTTTTGTGTTGCTTGGTTATTTTGGTTGTTTTTGGTTTGATGTCGGGATGTGCCAATGAGGAAAAAGAAAAATTAGCAAGATATTGAAGATTGTTCGAGAACGGTTTGGTATGTTTTTTCTTTTAGTGGAAAGTTTGATAAATCTATCTTTTTTGTGTACTAACTACTAGGTACTAAGCCAGTAAAGTGCTACCACACAATGTACTAATAGGTGCACTGTTATTTGACATAACTCGCAAGCATCAGCAATAAACAACTGACTCATCGGACATATAATTTTAACAACAAACGGCCAGATTTGGTAGCAAAGACCAACGAAGAAAAATCAATAAAAAATTATTAATATCATCAGCAGAGCCTGACTATTCCACTTCATTCATATCCATGAAATCTTTTTTGGAATAAAATCCTTGCATCGGGATGGCACCAAAGCGTTTGCCGAACACATTCCGCCAGGTGCCCCCGGCGACGTCGGGAGAGGACTGCCTGACCTGTCGGTGAACTGCCTGTGCGGGTGACGCTAGGCTCTGGCTCAGAAACAGGGAGCAGATCAGCAGCAGGCAAAATGACAACGATGATTTCATGGTGCTGAAATTAAGAAAATGAAAAAACAAGAGAAGAGACACTTTTTTGTG
Organism: Trissonchulus sp. WLG1_4; assembly: GCA_030248245.1. Classification (NCBI taxonomy): domain Eukaryota; kingdom Metazoa; phylum Nematoda; class Enoplea; order Enoplida; family Ironidae; genus Trissonchulus; species Trissonchulus sp. WLG1_4. The sequence continues at coordinate 4,203 of JASANF010012321.1, read as the reverse complement.
TTTTTTACTAGTTTTTTTAAGTGATACTTTTATTTTGAGTGGCATAAATACTAATTAAGTCATGATATAACCGTAATTTATAACATATAATATGCATTAGCATAAAATTTAGAATGTATCCTTTATTAAATAACATTCTTACTAAGAATAGGTTGACAGTTACTTACATTACGTTTAGTTCTTTCTACTGTATGAGAAAGTTTTTTTGTGAATTACGTTACTTAATTTATATCACAAATCAATTACAATACTATCTAGAGAAATGAATTATTTTGGCACAGTGTTTGACTGTTGCTCCTTAAAATGCAAAAAGTGAAAACGAAAGCTGTTAAAGCTCTATTCATACTTACGTCCGTTAATTCGGTAAAATTACGAAAAAAATCACGCAACAATTTGATCTTATACACTATTAGCGGCCTTTCGCTTCGCTAGTACTATATTATTTCGTAATTTAGCCGGTTATACGGACATACGGCTGTAATTGAGCTTATAGTACCAAAACTATAGTGTATAAAACTAACTGTTTTCTCAGATAACCTGTAAAAAGCATAGGTATATCTTTAGCATAAATCATTTGATAACCGCACTTTGTGTGAACAAAACTACTAAGTGATTTCCATTAAAAGAAAAAGTGAAGCAGGTACTCTGCAAAGGGTGAATGGTCACTTTTTGAAACGTTATTGATGACACAACTCTCATATTTCAAATTTCAGGTAAATGGTTTTGAAGTTGTGAAAATAATGTTAGTGTTTCAGGTATAAATTTTTTCAAGTCAAGGTTTTTATAAAATTTATTTTATGAAAACTTAAAAACTGATATATATATACATATACATAAATATATATATATATATATATATATATATATATATATATATATATATATATATATATATATATATATATATATATATATATAATATATACAATACATATATATATGTACTTATAAAAAACTTATAAAATTTGCCAGCATGAACTCTGTGGTGAGCTGGTAACGTGCTGCAACGAGGGGGGGGGTACCCCCCCCCCTGAAATCAAGACACCACCGTGGCAGTGTGCTGAAAGGAGGGGGGGTGGGACCCCCCCTGAAATCAAGACACCACCGAATTTGCGCTGGCAGTGTGCTGAAACGAGGGGGGATACCCTCCCTGAAATCAAGACACTTCCCGGATTTGAGGGGGGTCCCCCCCTGAAATCAAGACATGTCTTGATTCGAGGGGGGGGGTACCCCCTCTGAAATCAAGGCGTAAAAGGGCTATTTCGGCCGGAGCATCGTCCGGGCCGATTAGCTCGGATAAGGAAGAGTGTCATACTCTTCCCTATTATGTACTCTTGGTAAAAGCAAGAGTACATAATAGGGAAGAGTATGACACTCTTCCCTATCCTAGCTAATCGGCCCGGACGATGCTCCGGCCCGAAATAGCGCTTTTACGCCTTGATTTCAGGGGGGGGGGGGGGGGGGTCCCCCCCCCCCCCCCCTCGAATCATGACATGTCTTGATTTCAGGGGGGACCCCCCCCCCTCAAAACCGGGAAGTGTGCGTAAAAGCGCTATTTCGGCCGGAGCATCGTCCGGGCCGATTAGCTAGGATAGGGAAGAGTGTCATACTCTTCCCTATTATGTACTCTTGGTAAAAGTAAACATATGTGAATTATATTAATAAAATGGACTGAAGAGGCTTGGAACATAACCATAATTTCGCTTGAGATTTCGCAAATATGCATTATTGATTTTTAAAAACTTACATTTATTCAAGCTATTTATCCTTCCACAACGATTCAGCTAAATTACATAAACGGGGGACCTGAAAATAGTCACAAATATTTGAAACATATAAAAAACATGAGGAACTAAAGACAATAGACGTAGAAGAAGTTATAAAAACATATATATTGGTTATATACACTTTTAATACAACATTAAAGCAATATTCGATAGGTACATAAATAAGAGATTCATGTAAACACCTGCAAAAATATTCCGATCTGATATGCCATACATAGAACATAGAACATAAAGACAGGTGTCAAATTATGAGCAATAAGAATGAGAAAAAGAACAAGAATAAAAGTAGACAATTGGCAAATTTACATTGTTCATTCAAGATAGGATAATAGCTTACAAAGAAATGGTACTTGGCTAAAGAACTTGAGTGACGTGCGGGAATGGATTGAACTAATAAAACTTTTTATGTTGTAGAAACTTGGTGGAAACTTCAAATTAACGAATTGCTAGTATATGAATTCGGGTATCTTAAAGTGGGTGATCAAAGAAGAAAAAGTAGATGCCTAAGACTAAGAATAAGACTAAGCATGAAGGTCAAATAAGGCAAACCTGAAAATGCGCAATCGGCTAAACTGTCATACAACAGGTACTAAAAATCTAAACTAACTTAAATTCAATAATAACTAGCTATGAATTACCGTCAGTGACTATTAATCCAACGAATAACGACCATTCATGATCAAACTTAGCAAAAAACTAATTAAAAAGTCACGAGTCAAATGTTGCAAAAAAGTTTCATAATGTCGAAATGTATGTAACTTTCGTGTCTATTGAAGCATTAAACTAAATCGGAAAAAAATAAAAAATGCTCATTACCATTGAATAAATTTCACAAATCATTCTAAGCAAAACTGCGTGACAATGCTTAGTCTCAATAAATTTAAAATGATTTTCTAATTTTTTTCCAACATCACAGAAATGCGATTGCTTTCGAGAACGTTGTGTTTCTTCATTATGCTGGAACTTTTGGTTTTTCTCACAAACAGGCACGCAATAGTTTCTGCTACAAAATTAGTCCAAAAAGTTAGAAAGCAAGCCAGTGTGGCAAAGCATATTAGTACATATGTACAAATTCTACACATTAACCTGAAATATGAATGTTGCTAAATTTTATTAGAATATCGAAATTATACAGGTCACCAACAAGTTCATAAATAAACTCATGGTTTGAGATATAATTCAAACACATTCAAACTATTTTAAGATTAGGGTCAATTAGACTTTCCAATCCACTTTTGGTGTCAAAAAGCCCAGTCAACCTAGATTGAACGTGGAAGCACTCGCATGGTTTTTACAGGACGTAGTCCTCAAATTGACAATTATTAGATAGCATAATTTTCATTTCACAGTCTAGCAGATTACCACTTCAACAATGCTGAAGGACACTATTGGTACTTAATTATGCGACTCAGTTCTGAGTGGACTGGGCTTGGTAGAATCAGGTGCACAAGAAGAAAAGTGGATGAAAACTTTTGAATAAGCGATAAGGAATAACCATGAATGGACGTAGGAAAATGTATCGGATACACAATAGCGACCAAAATTACTTGCTACAGACCCCGGAGTCAAAGCGGAATCAAAGTGCATACAATCACAATCTCTATATATTGACTCCGGAGTCAAGTGACTCCTCGCTGTGACTGCTGAATGTGTGGCAAGTAAATTTGTTCGGTATTGTAGATAATGTATGTTCATTGTGACATAAGTGTAATGAACAAACGGTGGGAAAAACAAAATAAAATTCTGAATAGATATTCGGCTCTTATATACTTCTGTCCGTTTAGTGCAATCCACTTGCTTTTGACTCAATGCACAGCGATACCTCAGGGATGTCACACTCATAAATACACAAACTTACCTTACTATTTTTAGCTTTATTGAAATACGCTAGGGCAGTAAAAAACAACTACATCTATTGCCTGACATTTTTTTGTGGCCAATCACCGCCATTAAGAAAAGTTGACTCACATTTAAGCTGAAAAAATTTCAATACATGTTAATGACTTAACTTTAAATATAGCGCATAAATATAGTCTTCAAATATAGAGCTCGATTGTTCCAAGCGTTATTAAGTCTGTCTGAATGTTTTCTTTGTTTGAAAATTTACCTATGTAAAACTCCGATATAGAAGTTATAGGTATGTGGTAAGCTGTGGACAACAATGATAACCTATCTGAGAAAGCTGGCATCCGAAATCCAAAGCGACAGTGAAACCATCGGTTAGTGCCCAAACGATGTTTAATGAATTTGTTTTAATGTAACGATACTGTAACAGGTTATTGCTGTTCCCAAGCATTTTAAGATACACAGTTCGGTACAACTCTATCAAAAGTTTTCAATATGTCCAAAGTGTAGTTAAAAAAATAGATTTTTCAGCATGTTGCCCGTATTCAGTATGAATCGCCCTAGAGAACTT
>JASANF010012316.1:0-21841 GCA_030248245.1 Trissonchulus sp. WLG1_4 | reverse complement strand
GCGTAATATTGGAACATTTCCACAGTGAAGGTACCACGTAGATAAAAATCATATATAATGGCTAGGGGTTCAGCAAGTTCAGCTGCAAATGTTTTTGCAAACATAGATGGAACAGCATCAGGCCCAGAAACTAGAGTTTTAGGAAGTTTGTTTAATTTACTAAACACAACTGACACTGGAACATGCAGAATCGTACCTGAGTCTGTTACATTAGGGATATTATGAACATCAGCTACCGAAGGGTGTGAAGAAAAGGCTGGTTCATTGCCATCATCAAGAGTAAAAACAGAACCAAAAAAGTTATTCAACAAGTCAGCTTTTTCACCGGAGTCAACCACAAAATTGTTGTCATTATCAATCAGTGGCGGGAGACCAGACCTTCCTTTTAACCTAGAATTGGCATACCTAAAAAACTTTTTAACAGAAGGAGACTCCGCTAGCTTACGTTCATAATTACGTAAGAATTTTAGTTGACATTGACTCACTATATAATTATAACGCTCAAACTCAAACTTACTAAAATAATCCAAATCCCGAGTCCAAGATTTAAAAGCATCAGAACGTAATTTTTCAAAACGCTGAATATGAGAGGGCCACGGAATTCCACTAGATTTAGAGATTACTTTAGGAACATACGTATCAATAACGAAAGAGACTATACTCATGAAAGAGTTCAGAAAAGATTCAACAATAGTTTCACCAACAATATAGTTTGACCAAAAATAATCTAACCAATTTACATTAATAAGAGAGACAGAAATGTTAGCACAATCCATTTTAGCAAACAACGGAAACAAATTAGTACTAAGAGAAGGTCTATTCATATGTACTTTAAAAGTTAAGCATGCGTGATCAGAGGTGGAAATAGGGGCATTGATATCAATCATAGACACAAAGTCACATACATTAGAGAAAACTAAATCTAAAATGTTTGGTGGAGAGAACCTAGTTGGCTGAGACACCAGCTGCACTAAACCTAAACTAGAAACATTCAAGGCAAAATCGCGATGTTTAGCTATGGAGGAGTAGAGTGTGGTCCAGTTAACAGACGGAATATTAAAATCACCCATTACTATGGCAGGAGTAGAGTAATCGATTTTGGACGTATCAGTAAAGATGGTGTCTAATGCACCATCATCATTTGGAGGTCTATAAAACACAGCACAACAGCAAGAGTACCCTAAAGCTGAAATTTCAATAGCAAGACCTTCTGAAGAAAACGATTCACAGATAGGTAGAATTTTTTATGAAGTTTTATGAAAGTTGAGCGGTTTTTTACCTAAATTTTGGCCAAAATTTGTTGAAATCTGTGTTTTTTACCAAAAAAAAGATATAAATTAGTAATTACTAAATTGTGATTTTTTGACAGGGAGTCAAAATGAAGTCGACCACCGATGGGAGGGAAGGGTCTCACCAGGGGGAAGGGGAGGGGTACCCAAAGTTGTTGTGATTTTTGTACATGTATGCTTGTACATGGAATCTCAGTCTGGGGGGCGGGCTCGTCCCGGATTTTTCAAAATTTTAAGGGATCTTGTCCGACATATTGGGGACTTGAACTCATAACGGCCTAAAAAGGGGATTTTTTTGTAAAATTTGTATATTTTTCGCAATTTTTTAGCTGTTTGCTCTTTTTAAAGCAATCTGGGGCAAATTTTGAGTTTTCTGGCACCTTTTTTAACTTTGAGGAGGGTTTGCTTGTCCCGTAATCCCAAATCTGTGGGGAGCTGTCCCCCCAGACCTCCCTTGTACGTCATGTGCGAAGATTTCGGTCAAATTTAAAGCGAAAAAAATTCGGAGAGGGCGTGATTTTTTGAAATAATAAAGGGAAAGCTAAAGGTAACCCGCGCATAGGTATCCTTTGGCGTGTCCGTCCTCGGGTGCGGTGCTCATCTCCGTTACAATGCCCTGGAGCGTCAGGTCCCTACACGGGACCGTGTAGGCACTATGGCTTGAGGGGCTGGCTCCCCTCCACTGATGTACTCACTTTGTAATAAATTTTTGTATTTAATGGGAAAAAACGGTCAATTGGGAACGCATAGGAAATTTTTTTTAAATTTTGGACATAATTTGGTGAATTGGAGAGTCATAAAAAAATTTTCTACCTAATTTATTTTTTATCGCTATTTATCTTTTATCTACCGAATACCATTTAGCAAATTGGCTAAAACGACCAAAAAAGTTTTAGCAGACTCTCAAAAATTTTCGCCAATGCTAACGTTTTGACCAAAAAAAATGCAAATCACGTCAGAAGCAGAACGTCACATGAAATAGTGCACTACAAAGGTATATAAATGTACTCGTGCACACATGCAGAGGCTTTAATGAAAGTTAATAACAAAAACGAGTAAGCCATTAGCTGCAGGGGTCTGGGGGCGGCAGCCCCCAGACAAAATTGGAGATTTTTTCAATTTTTAGGCCGAATTTCGTCAATATTTGCTCAAAACCTTTCGTCAAAGCTTCGTCATTTTTAATTTCTGAACGTCATTTTTAAGTTTCATTTCTGCAAATGACGCCATTTTTGACCAAAAAAAAACCCTGTATGTAAGTCTCAGAATACGTCACTTGGCCACGCTAAGACTATTATAATTATTGTTGTTTGCATTTTAGCAAAAGTCCAACGCCAAGGTGGAACTGGATAAACTGCAGGCCAGTGGCTACAGCACCCCGGCCGATGTCTACTTCATGGAGCAGAACATTCACAACGCCTGCGGCACTGTGGCCCTGATGCACGGGCTGTGCAATATTGTCGATCGTCTGGGACTCAGTCAGTTCTCATTTAGGCTTTTTCATTTTTATATACTTATTTTTTACTGTCATCATAGCTACAGTGTTACTCGGAAACGACCAGCGCGGTCCTCTGCCACTGCCTGAGAAAGCCATTCAGTGCAAGGGCCAATTCCTAGAATGGATTAAGGTGGTAGTTACGTTTTCGAAGTTTTTGCAATAATTCAAAAAATACTTGATCGAACATAATCAAATTTGGCACAGACATTGCAAATGTAGACAGCAATATTTGAGCTTAGTTTAAAATTGATTCTAACTTTTACGGTCATTTTATGTCTCAAAAACAGCAATTTTCGTGTATTTTTTGAGAATTTGGAAAATTGTATGTAAATTTTTGTGGCTCCTACGCTACTGAGAAACGCCATTCAAAAAAGGTCTAACCCGTTTTATTTTAAGAATATTTTGAGCTAAAATATGACATATTTCTGTTAGTCGTACTGGGCGATCGGTAACTTTGAAGTTTTTTAACACCAATTCTGAATTCTCACGCCAATATCACAAAATACAAAAAACCTTTTGACACTATAATTTACAGGGACATAGTCCCTTATATATCTATTATATCTAGAAAATTTGGTAAGTATATGTTTTGGTAGCCAAAAGCCTTGGCAGTTTTAATAAACCCCTACAAAAATTACAAATTTTCTTCAGTCTCATGAAATGGCATTTTTACAGTTTTGTCCGCCATTTTTTCCGCAGTTAAGGACAAACTGTGCTTAGTGTAATATTAAATGACCCCAATGAGTTCCTAATTAATAAGTTTAAATTTTTTAAAAAATTCGTCATTTCTGAGCACAATGAGTGATTTTAGTTGAAGTAACGAATATCCTGACCGGTTCATGGGAACGCAAAGAAAGCAAATTTGAAAGTAGCCAAATAAATTTCCCCGATACCTTTTTCGAATTGAGTGAATAGGTTTAATATTGTTTTAGTTACGGCCCATCAAAATCTTAAAAACTGCCTTTTCTTGACTTTTTAGTAAAATTTGAGGCAAACTTTTGGTCACAGTAAAAATATGCGGCATCAATACGCTTAGTTTGGCATACTACAACTTGCACAACACATAAATGTGCAACATGTATAAATTACTTGACAGTACGTTATTTACCAGAGCGAAGAAATAATTAAATATATGAAAAAATGCCTAAAATTGAACTGATAAGCTTCACCAAAATAGTTGGTGTGTACGCTATGAATGTTATCGACACTTGAAAAAATGTAATTTTGTAAAAAACAAGCTGTTTGATAATATGCAAAAGACCGCTTGTAAATTAACTCAGTAATTGTCACAAAATATAAAAATGAAAAAAAGCTGCGAAAACGTAACTGCCACCTTAAACGGATTAGATTAAAATTTGTTTTGCCAATAGCTCATGACATCGTTTATGAATTTGTACGAAATTTGCTGTAGCAATTATATATTTGTAGCAGGGTTTTTTTTGTGTAAAATAGGGTGTATTTACACATCGGCCGCCTAATTTACACAGCAAAGAATAAAAATACACACTGATTTACACAGCCCAATTTTTCCCCAAATGTTGATGAAACGGCCTATTTTGGTTGTAAAAATTACAAAAATTCGCGAAGTGGCGATTTGTGACTGTGACCTCTTTGTCCTAACAAAATTAAGTATAATTTTTGACCCCAAGACAAAAAATCTTCAGTTTCTGCTCTTAAACGGCTTATGATTTTTTTATATTAGCATTCGTTTTTATGTACTTGAAAGTTGACAGTGAAAAATCAGCCATGCTGAGCCTGTCTATGCGATTTCTTGTCCTACTACAAACTACTGTAAAAGTTTTACACCCGGATTTGAAAAAAATGAGTAGTATCTGACTGATAGAACAACTTTCTATCTGTGTAAACCATGCATGTACACGGGGTCTCGGCCTGCGGGTTAGGGCTTGTTTCAGATTTTCGAAGTTTTAGGGGCCTTGCGCTGACGTGTCGCATACTTGAACTGACAAAAACGCAAAAATTTTCTATTATCATATTTTTTGTTTTCGTATGTAGTTCGAGTCTCAAAGTCTAAATTTTACTTTTCACGTGAAAAAACGGTCAATTTTAACCTAAAAAATGCTAATATACACACTTTTAAAAATTTGCACAACATACCCTTAATTTACACAGCAAATTTTTAATTTCCACAACGTTTACACAGTGCCGATTTTGAAAAAAAACCCTGAATTTACCTACCGCTTGTATACAAAATTTTTTAGTCTACCTCAACATCGAGATAAGTTATTAGGCAAACTAATTTCAATCTAATCCGTTTTATCCACTATAGGAATTGGCCCCAAATTTGTCCAAAAGACAGCCTCAAATTTTTACCATGCGTGTGGGGCGCTGAGGAAATCAGTTGGCGGCTTGACCGTGGAGGGTTAAGACCCCCCAGACTCATTTTCGGTATCACAAATTAGATAATGAGGAAAAACTACTCGAAGAGGGTACTAAGCAGCAGTGCCAGAGGCAAATAGTTATTGGTATTAGCCAGGGTTTTTTTTTCAAAAAAAAAAGTGAGCAAAATTGAGCAAAATTTCAATTTCAGTGAGCAAAATTTCAGATCGGTGAGCAAATCGTAAATTTGCTAGTATACGTTTTATACATGGTTATTGCCAGAAGCGTACCCAGAAAAACCTACTTGTTGCACTTTCAACACCAAAAGCTACACATATTAGCACATTTCGTTCAAAAACAAAACAACGCAAATTTTTTGTGAAGTGAGACTGGTGCTCATAACACCAAAAAGTACACATTTGGTTTGCCAGCGAGGGTCCAAAGCAAAAGCTATATACCAAATCTGGAAATATTACAAAAAATTTTTACCATTGGGCACCGTAAAATGACTACTATCGTCATTTTTATTGAGGTACTAAACGCTACATCAGTGCTGTACATACCCACAAGCAAGTTTCGGGGAGAGTGACTTTTTGATTTATAGTAATGTACTTTTCGAATGGAAATGCAATTTTTAGCAATTTTATGCAAAAAATACGATGAAAGATAATAACCAGGAACTGTCGGTAACGCTGCAGCGGTGGTGGCACCTTGGCCACTTTTTTGCTCTCTTTTTAACACTCACTATTACATCAACAAAATTTTGGTCATTTAGATTAAATAAATTCACTGACACTGTTGACAAAAAATCTTTTGTTCAATTGCTGCACAGTATTGAGCTGGACAAGGCTGCGTTAATTGAAGTACGTACCCTTCCAGTGTTATTTAACACTAGAAGGTAGGCCTTCCAGTCTTTCGACCTACCCAAAATAACAGATAAGTCTGTTCATTACAGATTCTGCAAATCCTATCTATCCTATCTGCAAATATAAAGTACCTGTTGCGCAGTGGCGCAACAGGAATAAAGTAAATGCAAAACAAATAAAGTAAATGCAGCATAATGTACTCTTGCAGACATGCATATATACGCTTAATAACAAGGATAAGTAAGCTACAGAGTTGCAGGGGTCTGGGGGCGGCAGCCCCCAGGAAAAAATAGAAAATTTTTTAATTTTTAGGCAAAATTTGGCCAATTGGAGACGTATCAGAAATATTTTTCGGCCGAGCGATAAAAACTAAAGCGGGTATGCTTGTTGACAATTTCTTCAGGTTCGAACGAAAGGAATAAACCCCCTGGCTACGCCCTTGCGTGCATATCTTTTCGTGAAAGATGAAAGCAAGAAATACTAAGCCATGGAGTTGCAGGGGTCTGAGGGCGGCAGCCCCCAGAAAAAAAAAGTTGAAGAAATTTTTGATTTTTAGGCCAAATTTTGTCAATTAGAGACCTATCAGAAATTTTTTCAGCCAAACATTAAAAAACCCAGCAAAATTTCAAAATCGTGAGCATTTGCCCCGTATTTTGCCCGAAAAAAACCCTGGTATTAGTCGGGGCGGAATTTGGCGAAAACAGAATAAAAACGGGGAGAAAGACTGATCATCGGAAAGAATCCTACTAGTAACGCGTCAGTCGCGTATTTGTTCCTACTATTACTAAATACTTTTCGTCACACCTGAGAGACGCAATTTTTGGCTTAGCTACGGTTTGACATCATGTGTGCTTTCATATTAGTGCATCCTGTCAGCATGTTAGTCCAGAATATTAGCTAGTCTTCATTAAGTTGAAGTTTGTTTTGCATTTCAGCTGAGGGCTACTTCAAGAATTTCTACGAGCGCACCAAAAATTTGGGCCCAGCTGAGCGTGGCAAGGCTTTAATGGAGGATCAAGTGAGTTGACTTTAGTAGCGTGAGAACTGACTTTAGTACCGTGAGGATTTCTGTGGACTGAAACCGGTTCGGCTCATTTTTCACTAGCCCGACTTGACGTTTTTCTTTGTTCATGCCAAAAATATCACAGTTAATTTCAATATCCGGCTTACCGACCACAGTTAACAGAACTTTTCGTAAAATTGTTTAAGGACAAAGATAAGAGATGAGTGAACCGGCACATAATATCGCTATAAGATAAAGTTATATGTTTGACCTTTGACCTTTATTTGACCTGTTTACAGCACATGTCGGCAGCTCACGAGGACTTTGCACAAGAGGGGCAGACAGAGACCCCGAGCATCAACGACAAAGTCAATCACCACTTCATTTGCTTGGTCAACAAAAATGGCGTACTTTATGAGCTTGGTTAGTCTGTGCATTTTTTGATAAAAAAAATTTAGGTAGTTTGGAGGAGGAACCTGTAATATTTAAGTGTTTATACTATTAATGTCTGTATGGGTCCCATAATATGTACTATAATATGGGAAAACTGAAATATTTTTTAGTTTTTTATTGTTTTTTAAATCAACTTCAATTAAAAACTTTTGTTGTAACAAAAAAGTTTCTTTAAATCTGTGTTTTCTATTTTTTTGTGTAGTATATAAATGTTTACAGAAAATAGAAGTGCATAACATAATCTTCATCTAACTATGTCAGATTTATTGTAAAAAATGATGATTAAAATTATTGTCGTTTTCGTAAAAAAATAAAAATTAGTGAATAGCATAAATAGCCCGCCTCAGGCGGTGTAAGACGTCAAGTCGCCTATTCGCGGCAGTAAGCTATTTTTATTTATGTATTTTATGGTCACAATAATGTTGTTTTTTAGATGGACGTAAGCCGTTTGCTGTCGAACGAGGCAGAACCTCTGAGGGTACTTTTGTGAAGGTATGTCAACTATAATTATTTAATTTTTAACTCTTGTGGTGGATGTTTTGATATAATTTTAAAACGATTCTTAATTTTTAAGGCATTCGTTCATAGAGATATTTTAGTCGTTAAGCTTGGTGTCGTGTAAAAATCCACTTTTTGTCCCGGCTGGGTTATTAAACAACTCGAGCTTTGGACTATCTCTTATCTTGGTTTTAAAAAGGGACAACTGACAGTCCTTGACTAAAATGAAACTTTTTCGTTCATGGAGATTTTACCGGTATAATCGTTTCAATACTGTTGAAACAGAGGGGAGGGGGGAGATTACCATTTCTAAAAATGTGAGAAATTTTTGAGACTCCGGGAATGGAAGCCGGGCCGCTCATGTCAACATCATTCAAAAAACGACAACACAGTCCAAGTCTACTAGGCGCTAATTCACTCTTACAACATTTTTTTTATTTTTAAAACTTTTTTCAGCATCATTTTTGTAATGTCAAGAGTATGGTGATTAGCATACATGTATCAGGGGGGAAATGGGGGGAACCAACCAAAATCGAGGGGCCGGGGGGGTCCCCAAAATTCTGGCAAAATTTAGTAAAAATGGCACTTTTTTGACAAAATTTTACAGAATTTAGCAAAATTAAGGGTATTTTTGGTCGACCAGGGGGAGGGTCCTTAAAATTTGGCCGGAGAGGCCCCCCAAAATTTTTGCCCCGTTACATGTATATAATGGTGATTAGTGATTGTCAGAATTAGCCTGATTTTCATGACCAAACTCAAAACTGCTCAATTTGTATATTCAATTGTAATTATCTCAATGAAATTATCAATCGGTCCGTACGTTTGTGGCATTTTTTCATATTCCAGGACGCTGCCAAAGTGTGCAAGCAATTCATGGAGCGTGATCCCAACGAGGTTCGATTTACCATCATTGCTCTGGTGGGGTCCTAAACAGGCCAGCGATAAAGCCAGATAGTATTATCGCTTGAGTTCACCGCCCCCCCCCCTCTTCAGTCTCTCTTCACTATATTTTGTGTCCAAGCTTGGTTGTACGGAACGGTTTTTGATGACCTCTTTAAGTATACTTTTATGGGTGGATTTTTTTAAGTTTTTTTAAAGTTTCTAATTTTATGTGTTCCTTGACGGATATTATATTTTCATATTTCTTTTGCAGTTTCTAAATAGCTATATAACGATTGTGAATAGAAATTTATTGATATCTAAATTGAATGATAAAATTTGAACTGAAATTTTTGCGCACTAAACTTGACGAAAGCTGCAAATTCGCAAGCTGAAGAATATAATTATTCTTCAATTAAATTATTCTAGGGTAGAAAAAATGAAAAAAATGCGTTCCGTATGATTTAGACTATGTTGTTGGTCAATGTCCCATTCCAGTTATCGTTATTGCTTTGAGGGTATTGTCATTAAAACAGAGCTTTCAGGAAGTGTATTTCAGAAATAAGTTTCTGAGTCAGAAGTTCTGAATAGCTCAGTTTTAATGACCCTGCCCCTGAACCACGGCGGATTATAATATTAGGTATTAATTTGTTTGACACCTACGTGTATGTTTGGTGCGTTTTTTATTATCTGTTTTTCTCGTTATTGCTTTTTTCTTTACTATTTTCCCGCGGTTAATACGTGTTCACTGTTTGTCATGTTAGGTTATTTACATTATTTGTATTAGGGAAGGTGTTAATGTAGCTTTTAACATTCGGAAATAAGTTGAAATAGTCGATTTAAAATTTTATAAATGTTTGTTTTAGCTTCTTAAGCAAAGTATTTCGCATAGAACTTTTTCCCATCGTTTGCGTTTTTCATGTTTGTATTTATATTTAATTCATATCGTATTTATATGCCAAATTATTAATTTGCTACACTATTAATGTTATTTGTGTTAGTATGTTCAATTTATTCTTCATTGATATTATGTTTACTCATAAGTTTTTATATTTCGTGTATAACTAGCAAATTCTGTCTAATTTATAATATGGAATCACACAGTTTTAGTAATTTTGCGTTAAGAATCATAGTTTTTGTGACAAATTCGTCTAAAAAACTAAATGACTACAGTAAAAGTTGATAAGAATATCTGTTGAGAAAAATCGAGATTATTAAAAAATTATAATGTTCAATATTGATTGTATTAATAATAAACTTAAGTATGCTTTAATGTGATGCATTTGGATGTGCTTATTTGGAATTGCCTGGCTAATGTTGTGATATTTTTCATACCTACTAATCGCTTGCTAATGTCATAATATTCGTAATTGATTTGGCCCGTGTCACGTTCTATGAAATATTATGTAATAGTCTGAAATTGATTGTTTGATTTTTTGATTTTCAGTCAGTTGATTCGATTTCAGCTATTTTTCAAAACTATTGGACAGAAAAATTTTGTTATAGAATATAGTTGAATTTAGATTACAGTATAACGAAAGATTACTTAAATATATTTTATAACCAAGATTTTTTTATTCACTTCTTCAAAATAGATCTTGCTTATTAAAAAATCAAAAAATATAGGGTTGAACGGTTACCCAATCAAATTAACCTGCTATCACGTTTTTGATCGTATCTCGTGCCCCGGTTGTGTCGTCGGTGTGGTCATTTTCTGGTTTGTAGTCCCTCACTGCTCACGTGGCGTTCTTGCCCGCTTCAGTGTGTCTCGGTTAAGGCCGGTTCGTCCTTGTCTCTATCGTTTTGTCCTTAAGCAATTCCAAGAGACTACCTGGTCAAAACGGGCCAACTTTTTGCAAAAAGAAAGCATACGTCATTACGTCAAGACCAGGTGATATGCAAAAAATGATTGCGTCAGTGCTTCGCTATAGCTGATTAAAAATTGTCTGTGTCCCTGTTCCTATGTTCTTTTAAGGACAAGTATGAACCGCGCTGTATAGGTTAATGAAACCCCGAAAAATAGGCCATAAGTCGATTCATACTTAACCTGTCGCATGTTCGTTGAGTCTAGAAATTTATGATCACAGGCTAGTTAAACTTTACGGCTCATGTTTTATCATTCAAAATTATATGTTCCTTAATAACAAATTTTGAGATTGTGGTCATATTTTGTCGAGCTGTTTCGAGTCATTTTTACGACCCAGTATTATCGCAAAAAAGTTTAACTTTAACCTTAACTAAAATTAAAAAAGTTAAGGGTCATACTTTAAATTTAAATTTAACTACAAAAAAGTTAGAGGTCTTCTTTTAAGGTGGTAGTGTCGCGAAAGCAGTTTTGCTCATAGGTTGTGAAAATAGAACTTTTTGTTTTGAAATAGTACGTTCAATGAGAAGCTACTCCAACGCTGTCTGGTGTCAAACAATTACTGCCAGACACCATACTACCAATATTGACAAATAGTTTGGACCAATCGCCATTAGTAAGCCAGACATCACACAATAGGTACATAAAAGTTCGAAAAATTAAGCCAGATATCAGATTGGCCAGCTTGTGAAGTACACATACTGTGTGGACGCACAATTTTTTGCGACAAATAACAAAAAAGAAAATTGAAGGTTCGTTTTCCTTTTGATTTGAAAACAAGCGTCTTGATTTTTCACAATTTATCATTATTGCTGTTACTATTTTACAGTTTACGTACACCTTCACAGTTCAAACTAGTATTACTCCACAGCCGCTACAGTAATTTGCACTAAATTTTGTGTGCATAAACTACAACATATGTGCTATCCGTCTGTGTAAAAAAAACTAAACAGAAATATTAATAAATATGACGAAAATATGGAATGTGAATAGGTTTTCAAAACGTCATTTTTCCGACTTTGCGACATCATTGCAAACTATAGGATGCTTCACCAATTTTGCTGAAACCTTGGCAAAAATATTTGCCTTTAGATAGATTTTCAAAATATAGAAAGAACAATTTCAAACAATTCACTGAACAAGCTTTACAGTCGCGCAAAATCGACTGCTTTCGCTACACTACCCCCTTAACTGTAACTTTACTTAAATTAAAACTCCCTTAGTTTAACTTGGACATTAAAGTTAATTAAAAAAGTTATATAAAAGTCATTGATTTTGGGCTTACTTTAACTTTAACTTAAATTAACGCCTGAGCCTTACTTTAACTTAAATTGAAGCCTTGGCCTTACTTTAACTTTAAATTTAATGGAAATGGTCTAACTTTTTAGCCCTACTCAGTATAATCACAGTCGTATACTTGCTGGCTCCTTCCGCCGGCATTGCAGCCAAATTATAAAAATTATAGCAAGACTATATAATAACCAGTGCCAAATAAAAAATATGGTACATCAAGGTCACTTGACGCGAAATTTTGCGGGTGAATGGACATACGGCTATGACTCTACTATTGACTATGAAAAAGGGTTTCCCGTGACACCACATTGCATGACCCAGTAAACAATTTGTTCCGTCTTTTTATTTGTGTTTGTGTGAGTCTTGGCTTAGAATAGGTGTTTGGGCTCTGTTTTGACAGATCTTTTGTTTTTCAAGGATCTTGTGCAGAGTACTCGGTAGAGAAGGAATCGTGTACATACACAACGTCTGCCCCACGTAGCATAGACATCCGTTTCTAATTTACAACTACTTAAATACGCGACATAGACTACTTTGATATTTCCGACACCGCATACTTAGTACTTAGTTTTACGCAACTAAGGAGTTACGATACTAGGCTCTAAGTGCGATTACGGATACGGGGCTACCCGTTAGTGTCGATTCATACTTCAATAGGGCATACGGGCCAACAGGCATAGGGTACACGGACAAAGCAAGTTTCGTCCGTTTT
Organism: Trissonchulus sp. WLG1_4; assembly: GCA_030248245.1. Lineage (NCBI taxonomy): Eukaryota > Metazoa > Nematoda > Enoplea > Enoplida > Ironidae > Trissonchulus > Trissonchulus sp. WLG1_4. Next base: position 9,152 of record JASANF010012316.1, on the reverse strand, counting down.
TTCAATTCATACTTTTTAGGGCAAACGGACATTGGGACATACGGATGTACGAGCATACGGACAAAGGTGCGATTTATACTTTTGAGCCGTATGTCCGTTTGTCCATATGCCCTACAATTTCGGGCAGAGTTGAGCTGAATTTAACTTTGCCGTACATACGGACAAAATGAAATTGTGCCGTTTCGTACGGATGAACGGGCATACGGCTGAAGGGCAAACGGGCATACGGCTGAACGGACGAAAGTATGCATCAAAGGGTCGTTCTGCCGTTCAATTTTCTCGGATGTCCCTTCGTCCGTTTGCCCGTATGTCCCATCCCAATGTCCGTGTAGAAGTATGAATCGAGCCTTAGGGGGGCTACCTGTAAAAGTAAAGTTTTTACTTTTTAGGTTCTCCGATTTGCTTCAAATTTACACACTGTACATTAGGTATAATAGCCCCTGTGAAGGCGCATCGCAGATGTAAAAAAACTGGAACCAAAGCTATTGCCCATTTTTGGCTAGAGGCTTTTAAACAATAAATTTTACGTGTCGATCAGGCGCAAAAAACAAATTTTTATTGCCCACAACTGACTGGGGCCGCAAGTTACAGTAACTTTACAATGAGCCACCTACCGTAATCTTGGCTGTCGGTTGATGTTATATAATGTAGGTGGTTACTAAAACCCGGCCCGGGCCGGGCCGTGAACTGACTAAAAGCCGGCCCGGCCCGGCCCGGACCGTGGATTACCTAAAACCCGGCCCTATGTTAATTTTCGTCTTTCTGGGCCGGAAAATGATTAAAACCCGGCATGGGCCATACTGTGACTAAAACCCGGCCCAAGGTGTATCCTGTGTTTGCCCGGGCCGGAAAATGACTAAAACCCGGCCCTGGCCATAGTTTGACTAAAACCCGGCTCAAGGTTTCTCCTGTGTTTGCCCGGGCCGGAAAATGACTAAAACCCGGCACGGGCCATAGTTTGACTAAAACCCGACCCAAGGTTTCTCTTGTGTTTGCCCGGGCCGGAAAATGACTAAAACCCGGCACGGGCCATAGTTTGACTAAAACCCGGCCCAAGGTTTCTCCTGTGTTTGCCCGGGCCGGAAAATGACTAAAACCCGGCCCATGGTTTTACCTGCGTTTGCCCGGGCCGGAAAATGGCCATAAATCAAATCGATTGATAGGTCGCACGATGACGTAAAAACCAACCAATGTTCCGTATTAATTAATAGTTAAACGCTGATTTAACGTGGCATCCGTCAACGTCAAGTAAGGTGTCATTCGAAAGCGCCTGAAGTTCTTAGCAGAATGCCGTCAATTTCATGTTTCTACGTCAACGTTGAAGCAAGTTATAACGGCTTCAATTTTTCCGAACTTTTGGTCAATACACATATGGTGTGAGTAGTCGCGGAGGAATTTTTTCGAACAAAATGTTTTCTTAAAAGAACTTTAGGCTATAACTTTGTCCAGAAACCACGTAAAAGGTTCTAGTTTTCACTGTTAGATAGGGCAGACTATGGGCTTTTATTTGATACCAAAGAAGCTATACGTTAACGCTGACTTATATACCGAAAAATGCAAAATAAAGTTTTAGAAAAAAATAACTTTCAGATTTGGACCCATATTGCCGGTGTCACAGGGAAATCCGCCCCCCAGGAAAATCCGCCCCCCGGACACATTTTCCTAGGAAAATCCGTCCCCCCGGACAAATTTTCCTAGGAAAATTTGTCCCCCCTTAGTAAAATCCGCCCCCCCCCCCCTAAATTGCCTTTCTTACGACATTTCGATGGTTTTCATTGTATACTTTACAAAATTTATGATAGATGACATTTACGAATGCGTTATATACGCTAATTAGCTCACTTTTTTCAAAAAATTGTTTGAGCAAATAAAATTCTTCATTTTGTTCATTAAATTTTTTTTTAAAGAAAGTGCTTTTTTACATGCAGTTTCACATGTCTATGTATAATTTTTAATTAGCTTAGGGGGGGAATGCCTGCTTGGTGAGGGCGAGGACTGCCAACTCCCCTGAAGGGGCGGGGGGTGGATACCACACATGTGCAGCGACCAGAAGGGGAGGAGGGGGTGCTACACATGCAGTGGCGTATTCCGGATTTCGCAAAGAGGGAGGGCTGCTTAATACGCCACTGTACCTATGTACGCTAATTTGAAAAGCTCCGATCTGGGGGGGGGAGCGGGAATGTGAAACTACATGTAATACCTAAAGCATTTTTTAAATATATGAAAAATTTTATTTGCTCAAACAATTTTTTAAAAAAAGTTAGCTATGTAGTATGTACAGCACTCTAAAGAAGCTGAAAATGTGCACAGAAAAAATATGGTTGTAAAAAAGAAACGAAAAAAGACAAAAGTGTTCAAAACCACACCAAATTTTGTCAAAATTTATTCAAACTTTAGTAACTATAGCGTAATGCATTCGTAACTGTTATAATAACATGTAGGTATACAATAAAACCATCGAAATATCGTTAGAAAGCCAATTTAGGGGGGGGGGCGGATTTTCCTAAGGGGGGGCAAATTTTCCTAGGAAAATTTGTCCGGGGGGACGGATTTTCCTAGGAAAATGTGTCCGGGGGGCGGATTTTCCTAGGAAAATGTGTCCGGGGGGCGGATTTTCCTGGGGGGCGGATTTTCCTGTGACACCGGCTCCATGGTCACTGATGAAGTAAAAACTGTTTTGTGTTAGGATCACAGTTATATGGGTGACTTCATGGGAGCATTTTCTTTGTTATATCAATGGTAACACGGACGTTGCGTGATATTTTAGAAAAATACTAAGTTTAGGTAAAAACTATTTCCGCCATAACTTTTTTAGCTGGATGTTAAAAAGTTCTAGTTTTCGGCATCAGATAGGATATAAAGAACAGCTTTCATTTGACACCATGAAAACTATAGGTTACCGCTGACTTATGTGCCGAAAAACGTAAGATTAATTTTAACAATAAAATAACTCCAACTTTATTGACCTGGAATCAGAGAACCGGGCCACGTCCATCATAATGTAAGCTTATCTCATGTTTAGAACATCAAAGCCAGCCCTTCCATATGACGCGAAATATTGCTATATCATGAGACAGTCATCGTAGTGGATGTTCGAGCCCGAAAATGTGAGTGTAAATTTTTTTCAAACCGGTTTAACGGCTCAGCGGTTCATTTAACCGACTAACTCTGAATAGAAAACATCTTGGCCTTGATCTCTGCTATTTAATAACACAAAAACGAAGTCTCTGCTTTCAGCGCTTCCTGAGTTATCATTTCTCTTTTTTGCCAAAAAATTTTTTGCCAAAAAATTTATATACCTAGTACTAGTAATAGTAAGGTAAATAGTAAGGTAATTAAACATATTAATTAAACATATTAATTAATTAAACATATTAATTAAAATAACGGTATGGCCTAGTTCTATGTTGTCTATTTAATCCCAGATTTTTACATACGTGGCGTCTATGTTGTGTAACGTGTAATTCTACCGCAGGAACAAAGACACTCATTTCAGAAATTCTCATCAGTCTTGATTTTTGATGGAACTTTTAGCTGCCAAATCCTAGTGTAAGATCGCAAGTATTTTACGCTAAAAAAAGTCAGATTAGACCTATTGATGGTTAATACCCGTTTCTCACTGCAGGTTTAAGGTTTAACGTAGAACATGATGTGAGCATGTTGCACATTCCCACTGCATTGGTTTAAGGTTTAAGATTTAACGATGTTGAAAAATTTCAACTTTTCGGTTTAAGGATTCAGCCAATCAGCTACGAGCTGTAGTCGGAGCTTTTATATATATATATATATATTCTGTCAGTCAGCTGCGAGCTGTCGGCAAGCGGAGCTTCTGCATCTAGCCAATGAATATACATTCAAATTTCGATAAACCTTAAACTGCCAGTGCGAATAAAACGTTAAACCTTAAACCTACAGTGGGAAGCGGGCATTAATGTATAACCAGAAATTGCTGAACCTTGGGACAAAACAGGTGGTGTGAATTTAGTGACTAGTCTTGATGCTTGCAGGTCTTTTCGTAATGAAATCACATGTTACTTTTTGTGCCAGGGTCCAGCCTTTTATTTCTGCTTTGCTAGGTATTTCGCGACTAAAATAGCCTGACAAATCACAACAACTGAATGGGAAACAACATTTTACTAAACAATTTTAATTACATAATCAATAATAATAAATAACGAGGAAGATACCAATGCCGGTAATAAGAAATTACATAAGGCATATCCACATAGTTACTTAAGTGTTAAGCACTGAGAATCAAATACGGAACAGACCATTATTTGAGACACTTTTGCTTTGTCTCGGCGGGATCAATTCATCCACTCAGACTTAAGTGCAATTTTAAAGCCATGACTTTTTTCCAAAAACTACCATTTTGACAAATTTTACGTGAATCCACTAACATAAAAAGACATTCAGAACATTCAATGAACCAAACAGATAAAGGAACGAAGGGCTTTTTGCCTGAGCATTTATAAATGTTAAACACATCATGCGATGTTCAATATGATCAAGAGTACATAATAGGAAGAGTATGACACTGAAAAAAATTTCATATATACATAGACCCGACGAAAAAACACATTACCATTATAGACAAACCAAGTTTTAAGGTTATTTTCCGCTATATCCTTCGACCGGAATTTGTAAGGTGCACAGGTTACGTCACTTTCGTACAAATGGTCCATGATCCCAGGATTTAGCATTTTTAAAAACAATATTTTTCGAACGCGTAGGATCGTTTTCTGAGATGCAGTATTTTTTTAGAATAATTAAAGTGTGCAATCCTGATCCTGTAGAAGCCTTCTACTGTGTCAATGTAAAAGAATAGTTATGATGCGAACTTATAAATATTTGGCTCCATATATTACAAATTCTGGCTAGAGAAAATAAAGGAAAAACCTAATTTATTTATGCTATCTGCGCTTCGATTTCGAAATTTCCTAATCTTTACAGCAGAATTTTATCGTAATAGTGAATGCAAAAACGTGTGTTTATGAAAAATTCGAAAGTATGACCAGCAATAAGGGTCGATTCATCACTTACAGCCGTATGTCCGATCCACCAGCAAAATTACAAAATAACCACATCACAAATAATCCACTATGAATAATAATGATTATATCGTAATTTAGCCGCATCAAACGACTGTAAATATAAATCGACTCTTAAACTATCTGATACAGAGTCAGATTTAAACGTAATAATGCTGAATTTTCTGGAAGCGAATTCTGTCACTCTCATTAATATATTGTCGCTGCTGCAATTTGATTGGCTTTATTCCTCGCTGACCCGGAAAATTATGAACCAGGCACAAGCGCCTTCAGAAATAATCACCTAAGGGAATTACCCACAAGATTTAGCGGATTAGATGACATTTAATCAGATATACCAAATCTCATTATGCACGGACCATGCAATTAGTGGCCCACCTAAAAAAGTCTGAGCAAAAAGTGCCGAGCCCTGAAATAAAGCCATGGGCGTGACTTCATTATGAAAAGAACATTTTTCTAGCATTCAGGCTTCTACCATAGTGCAGCAGTAGCACGAAAATCACGCCACCTATTTTGCCCCAGGGTTTCGCAATTTTTGATCAGACTTTAGACTCACGGTGCTACATTTGCATTCTGCAAGGCCATTATTAAACAAATTCAAATCTAATCCGCTGAATCCAATCCATGTTACAATGAGAGTCGATTCATACTTATCGCTGCATGTCCGTTCACCCAGCAGTACGAAAAAAGTAATAAATACAAATAATATAAACCAGGAATAAAGCTTGTGGCGTGATTATTTCGTAATTCTGCCAGCTGAACAGACACCCGGCTGTAAGTATGAATCGAGCCTCAAAACGATGGTCTACGTCGTTTCAATTCCCGCATGAGTATGGAGTCCCCCTCGCTGGGGCCATCTGGGACCACAGCCGTCCCAGACTGCAGCAGATGCTGTATTCGACTGGGCGCCCGTCGGACGGTGTAGTGTCGTTTGGACTCGAACAGATCGAAGCACTGCAGACATCGGCAGATCCAGGGCAGCCGGGGGGTGTCGGGGGTGAGGAAGATTTTAGGGGGGGCCGTGCCGGCCGGTCGAAGGGTGACGGTCTTTTTGATCGCCCCCGCCGGCCCGGTTCTCGAGCTGACAATAATGGACCCGTTGGGGGTGGTCAAGTCTTCGTCACTTTGACTGAGTCCTTTCAGGACGATGGTTTTGACCGGGTCCTTATCGACGGACTCACCGTCTGAACTGGTGGCCATGAAACGAAGCACAAACAGATTCACGCTGGCCGCAAATATGGCCATGCCGAACAGAATAAACAGTAAGCTGAAGACCACGTACTCAGGCTTGTTCTGAAAAACATAATAACATAAACAATAACAAACAAGATTGGATATGTAGGCAATGAATTAATACTTGAGTTAGAACAAAATTAATAAATAGTTTCAGTTTGAAAAATACAAAGTTGCCCCAATATTTTTTCTCCTAAAAATGACCTAAAATAAAAATATAAAATTTAGATTGAAGAGCCTAATAATATGCCTGCCCGAATAATAATAACACCTGAGTCGAAAATAATTTCAACTACCCTATAAACAAAAACTAATCCTCAAAATCGATAAAAAATCCAATTAACACACAAAAATCAAAACTAAATCTTCAAAATCGATGCCAAATCAGTCACCTGCAGCATATCTCCTTTCTGCATGGCCACATAGTCGCCAAAGCCTATGGTGGTCAAAGTGATGAAGCAATAGTAGAATGAATCGAAGTATCCCCATCGTTCGTACTTATTGAACAAGTAGGTGCCGATCACAACCACTAGCGAGCCCAGAGTTGAGCTGACCAGGATCATATGGGTGATCGATACCTCGCAATTGTCCAGCCTGAGCCAGTGGCGGACTTTGGTCAGAACATAGCAGATGAAAGTGTTGACCCGCTCGCCTATGCTCTGGAACATGACCAAGTTCAGGGGGATGCCAAATAGGGCGTAGAAGATGCAGAAGGCCTTGCCCTGTTTGGTTGCCGGTGTGGAATGACCGTACCCTGAAACCAGACAGGGGGCAAGGGTCGATTCATACTTACAGCCGTGTGTCCGCTCAGCTGGCAAAATTACGAAATAATCACGCCACAACCTAGTCTTGTACACTGACAAAAAAGCTACACTACTTGCTTATTTTAGTGGCATGACTTCTGCGACTACTTACTGTACTCTTGATAGTCAAAATCTATTCTTTGCGTAACGAAATCTCTTGTGTCCTTTTCTCAAGTGGTACATCTAGTTTATGTCAGACTTCAATAGTAGCGTGATTATTTTGTCATTTTGCCAGCTGAACGGACATAAATAGGTATATACGCTTGTAAGCACAAATGTATATAGATTCGTGGATCTGGGACCTTTCGTTACCAGATGAATCGGACTGTGCCTGTTTAGCTTACAAATGCGTATTGGACTAACTGAGTTAAATAAAATAAGTCACCTGCTTAATGTTAGACCTAGCCCCTAATTCTAAATTATTGCCTGACAAATTGGGTTTAAGATGCAGCAATCAAGAGAATCGCCCATCAAGTACTTAGGGCGGGCGCATGAGCGGGCGCACACGCACACTTGCATTATGTGAAATAATGCAGCAGGCAGTGTGAAAATAGAATGCGCCCTCTCATGCGCCCGCTCATGCGCCATTGCATGCGTCATGGCGTACGCCAAAGCGTAAGCCATGCAATGCGCCCGTTCATGCGCCCTCGTGTGAATAGGCCTTTAGTCTAATTAAAAAGCAGCGCGCTAAAAGTTAAGTCCGTTTAACATGGAAGTTTTGGAATGACATTTTTAATTTTTAAACCATGTAGTCCGATTAAAATTATCCCGTTAATCCGGTAAAGGAATGGGCCCTTAGAATGGTAGGTCAACTACGGCGGATCAAGGGTGGACCTTAACGGCGCGGGTTTCGTTGGAAAAAGTTTGCCCCGCTTTCATCCCTTTGCGGTCCGCAGCCCCACGAAAAAATGTGAACAATTTTTAGTCAACATTTTAGATTTCAATTTCCATTTTCTCGACGACCACAAAAATCAAAGAAACAACCCTAGCATAAAATGTCAGTCCGCATAAATTTCATAGTGGGAGAACCCTCCCCCAAAGCCTATATATACTAATACAGTAATACTTACCAACCGTAGTAATCACAACAGTAGCGAAATAGAAAGCGCCGGCAAACCTCCACTGGTAGCCGGCCTTGTGAGGTATGGCTTTGATAACGATGTGCTCCAGAACTCTGTAGTCGTCCCGGGAGAAATTATACTTCGCCTGCATGAAGTCTTTCATGGTCTCTACCAAATGTCTATTTTTATTATATACATCTGACTCCAGCGCGTCAAAAATCGCCGCCCCAATCATCAGATACGTAAACGTGCAAACGATCAACGAAAGGGCTCGTATATTCTGCCGATGCATGTCGAAAAAGGTGGGGGGCTGGGTGGTGCTGTTGGCTGATTGGCTGAATTGGTTAGGAGGGGGACTGGGGGAGTCAAGCAAGCCCAGGGAGGGGTCAGATTCTTCAGAATGCTCCAGTAGCCGCGAGTCCGGCTTGGGACTGGGAGGGGGCGACTCTAAACGCGAGCGTTTTGCGGCCGATTTGAAGTAGGTCCCGGGCAGTAGGGATGCCGCGTTCTGCCGGTCTGTCAGCCTCTTAGTATGATTCTGGCTCGTGGAGGCTTGCTCTAGGAGACTTATTTGGGCTACTTCTGTGCCAACTCTTTCCTTAGACTCCAACTGAAACCCTTCGTCTTCGTGTTGTGGAATTCTGCGACTGAGTTCTGCCATACTAATATTGTGCCATATATATACGGCTAGGCGCTTGCCTAATAAGTAGCAGCAGAGCCTGTTGGGGGTACCAAAAAATATTTATACAAATAAGTACACAAATTTTCTGGCAAAATACACAGAGCCGAGAGCCTAGGCTATGCCTGAACCTAGGCCCAGACACAAAATTTCCCTGGTTATCATGCGAGACAGCACAGAAACTGTGCTACAATCAATAATTTTGTGGAAATTAAGCACGAAGCGCTTGGGAAGGCCCTTTTGGTGTATTTTCAGACGGATGATAAATATTGAGTAGAATTATATAATCCAATACGCAGATGTCCATGACACGCTGAGCAGCATC
>JASANF010012315.1:0-31835 GCA_030248245.1 Trissonchulus sp. WLG1_4 | reverse complement strand
GAAAAAACATTTTTGACGCTTACTAGCAGTCAGGCAGGACTTAGGTCAGGTGTATAGATTATATTTATAAAGTATTTATATTCTACAGATATATACAGGTATTTCATTCAAATTTCTACATGCGCAATCTATTTTCGTTTTGTATATAGACATCTTTCCCGAAAATTACAAATGAGTAACGGCGTATTCCAACTTAACATTGTATTATTATTATATAGACAACTACTAATATTCAATACGAATCATAAAATGCTACAATACAATACACAATTGTTACAATTGAATACAACCGTATAACTCTAATTAATACAAATAACTGTAGAATTTATATTAGCTTAAACTACATTTACATATGTATGTACGTAACAATAAAAATTAATGGCGATAGATATTATATTATGGATGAACAATTATTTCATCTGGACATATATAGCTTGTCTAAAAAATAACATGAAGAACCAATGAAGTATATACACGCACTTTCCGGCAACAGTGCCCATGATGATAATGGCTGATTAATTCGCGCCAATAGGGTGCAGAAAGCACTAACGTGTCGCAGGGTGACTGCTACTTTCTGACGCAACTCTTTGTCCGCTTCATTTAGCGAACTGAGATTCCTCTATTCTGCTGCAAAACTCTGCCGGGTGTTTTGACGAGCTTTCTTATTAGCATTTTTCCGCTATCGATCAGCCAACTTTCTCTCTACCCCACACTGCTGCCCTTGGTGAAAGGGCATTTTTCAAAGAGATCCTATTTCTTTTTCCGCTGCAGCCATTTTAATTGCCGACGCGAAAGATGACACTTGAATTGTATATTTGTATAAAAATAATACAAGAAAAGTATCTGAAATATCTGTATGTGTATGCTGCACTACCTACTTATTTTATTAAAGCCACTAACAGTACACAATTGGCCAGTTAGTATTTTACTCATTATTTTCTGGGTTTACACGTTAATTTTTTTTACGTTACTTTTTCAGAGTTATTAAAATAATCTTTTAAATTTTGGTCAAATTGACCATTCTAGCACTTTGCTAGGGCTACCAAAGTGGACCAGTGCGTGCACACCACGCGGACCAAACAATATATATCAACTGACCTGACATCAAAATCTCAATTTCGAAAATTTGCCCATTTTGACCCCCTTGGGGGGTACTCTGAGGGGGCCGTAGGGAGGGTCAGGGAGGCCTAGACGAAAACGGACTTCAAATTAGTGTTAGGGAGCCCAAATTACCCCTAGTGACATTAAAATCTCAAATTTGAAAATTTGACTCTTCGGGTTGTATATATAGGACCCCGTAGGACCCCCAGGTGAGGACCCCCTAGGGGGGGGGTGCCCTGAGGGGGCCGTAGGAGTTTGCCGGGGGGTCCTAGACAAAAATGGACCTCAGATTCGTGTTCAGGGGCCCAAATTACCCATAGAGACACCCTGAGGGGCCGTAGGGGGGTTCGGACGGGTCCTAGACGAAAACGGACTTCGAATTCGTTAAAGCTTCACGGGCCCAAATTACCCCCTAGTGACATCAAAATCTCAATTTGGAAAATTTTGACCCCTGATTACACCCTGGGGGAGGGGGTCCCTGTCGGGGCCGTATGGGCGGGTCCAGGGGGGTGATAGGCAAAAACTAACCCCAGATTTCGTGTTCATGGGCCCAAATAACCCCTAGAAACGACATTTCATGAAAAAAATCGAAAAAAATTTTCCACCTCAAAAGTACCCTCAGGTGGTCACTTTTTGATGAGACCTGAGACTTACTGCCAATTTGCCTGGGGTGCCAAATTGAAACACCATACGCGACGCTGACCAAAAAACATCAACTGACACCTCTGCACGTATTTATTGCGTTGCGCCATTGAGCAATATAGCGCGAATGATTAACTATTAAAGCGTTATACATTGACAAAGTCACGAAAAACCATGTTGTCAGGGTGCCGGGAGGGGGGTGCACCAGTTCTGGCTACTAGGTAAATCTGGCAGCAAAATTAATAGCACGTTGCAATTAGCGAACGACCGGAGGTAAAATTTTGCCGAACAAAGCAAATAAGAAATGCCGGAGCCGGAGCCGGAGGCAGTGTTTTTCCAAAAAAATTGAATTAGTAAAAAATGTTGACAATTGTGAAAAAAAAATTTTCGAAACAGCATTCTTTATTTTTCAACAGTCACGCCCCATTTTTGATAGATATGTACTTACACACTCATACCACCAGCAGTTTGCCACTGACTGGTCCCGGTTATGGGTGATCTCACAAAAATTTTTCATCAACATTGATAAAAAGTAGGAAAAAGTAGGTCAAATTGATCAGTATGGCATTTTGACTGCGGTGCCAAGGGCGTAGTCAGGAGTCAGAGGGGAGGGCGTTTCTCGGGGTGTTTGTCTGAACTTCCCTCTTTTAGTCGAACCTTGCAAAATTGTCAAGAAGCGTATTACCCCAAAAAAGCGACAAATTTGGAAAAGATGGCACTTTGTAGAAGATGTCGTAAATGTCTTTAGCTTCCGGGGATTACCACCCCCGACCCTTGTAATTTAAGCGTATGTATATCAGTCGCGTAGCCACGAAAGAAACTTTGGGGGAAATGACTTTTCGATTTTTGTAATGGGTAACATTGATATTTTTTGCTATTCGTGACACAGAAATTTCAAATAACGACATGCAAACATTGTCCTAATTCGACTGGCCGAAAACATCAGAGCTAAAAGTCAAGTTCAAATCACTAAGTCACGTGATTTGGCCTCTGGGGTTATTAGGGGCGGCAGCCCCTGGAAAAAAGTGTGAGAAACTTTTGATTTTTAGGCCGAGTTTAATCAATTGGAGAAATTCCATAATGCTAAAAAGGGGTAGTCATCGCCAACTGGCAGTAATATAAGTACTGTAACCGACTAACCGCTTCGTTATCCTTGTGATTTTTTCTCAAAATTTGAACTTTTTGCCAAAGTTTGAACAATAAAAATTCTCCGGCTCCGGCACTTTTCCGGAGCCGGAGCCAAAGCCTGCGGTCGATCGCTAGTTGCAATGCACAGTATAGGGGTTTATATTCTGGCGTCAGGAAATGACAGACCTCTATGTATAAGCGTTTTGGCTGCACTGCCCGTAGGTAGACTACCCCCCTGATACACGTAAATTACCTTCCGATCCCTTTACCTACTGCTATAGTGGCACGATCGATTACAAAATAGCAGATGCACTACAACCCCACTACACTACCATGCATGCAGAAGATCAGACTTGGGCTGTTTGCGTGACGTCTCAGAAGCTGGCACATATTTCCACCGGACTTTGCCATTTTTCGAGGCCCAAAAAGGGGGTTTTCCCCCTCCCCAGCAGAGCCAAAACGGCAAAAGCCTAGAACACCATTGCTAATGCCTCTATTCCCAACCAGATTGAATATAAATAGCACAAAAAAGTGCCCCGCCAACGTGTATTTCTTGAGATTTGCGATCGGGAAAAAAAAAGACGGAAAAATGCGAGTTTGCGGGGGTCGATTTTTCATACTCAAGAAATAGCCGTCCGATTTGGCTGAAATTTTGCCAGCATGTAGCCGTCCCACAGGCAAGTACACACACCAAATTAAAACAGATTTGCTTGCATAAATGCTTAGTTATTAAAAAATGTCATTTTAAAAGTTCGCACTATGGTGTGTGGGTCCTATTCTAGGGTTTGGCGCTATCGCGCCAACCCTAATACGAACAATATGGCAATTTCTTGCGTATCTGAAGCTTGCTTTCTGTTTTAGGATAAGGATTGCGGCTTGAGAGAATGCCGCGAGACATCACTCACTCCAATGATCCAAAGCTGATGGCGGCTCGAGTGTTCGTGGCCGATCTGCCCACGGATCGAATCACGCCAGAAGATGTGGAGGAAAGATTTTCCAAATACGGACGAGTTCTAGGTCTGCTTTCATTAGATTGGTGTGTATCTATCTATATGTATGTCATGTTTAAGAGTGTCTGATTTAATTTTGTAGTAGTAGTGAAATTTAATATGATTGGCAATGTGATTTTTCTTATTTCTGGCCAGTTTTTAGTGGTCATGGGAAAATACTGTAAATATAGTACGTAAACATATATCCCGTGTGAATTATATCGATCTCTGCGAAACGAAACGCATCTTGGCACCATTTTGCAAATTTTCTGTTCTTGTTATTGCAGGCGTTTCTTTGTTGAAAGGCTACGGTTTTGTGAATTTGAAACGGATAGGGACCTGTATTTGCTTCCAAGCTCGGAGAAGGGAACCTTTTTTAAAGGAAATAGAATTGGTGAGCTCGCCCGTTGCCACAACTAGTATATATCTAGTCGCCTTTCTTCCTTCCCAGTTCCCAATCCATTAAACCCAGCCTATTTAGTAATTATCAAAAGCGGAGTGAAGGGTTGGGGGGGGGGGTCGGCAATCTAACTAAATTTACAAAATCTTAAATAAAATTCTAGTAAAGCCAAATTATGTAACCAAAGCCAGATTTAGTCGACCTGTCTACACAGCAGCTGATCAAAATTTGTCCTTGTCCCTGTCCCTGTGTCCTTCTGAACAGGTATGAACCGGCTTTAAGGTTTTTTAAATAACTTTTGTTTTCTCTTTCAGATTGCAATCTGGCCGGCGAAGGCAAAAAACGACGCAGCGACACGGGGGGAGATGCGGCCAGCGGGGCCACTGCCACGAAACGATTCAGAGAATTCGACGGGTAAACTATTCTTAGAGTCCATCTTATAGCAGAGACGGATACAAAATGAAATTGAGAGTGGGTGGGGCAAAATATTTCTATGAGTGTTTTGGTTAAATTGGCTTAACTGCCAGTCGCCACTAAAATTTTGTTCGTGACTGTTTTTTTACTACTTTCTGTCATGTTTTGCCCATTTGCAGCTTGCAGGCAACTTAATGTTTCGGAGTGTTGCTTCTTGCTGACCAAAACATTATCTGATAGTAAAATTTCAGCGAAAACTAACATAATTCTAAGCCACATTTTATTCTTGATTCTCTCCTGATGGACTGTGTTTGTTAATTAACTGGTTTTTGTTTATGGAAATTTCCAATTTTATGTTTTTAGCGCAGAGCAGTATAAGCGTGAGGGCAGTAAAGACAAGCAAGATGAAAGGTAACTGCACTGATTTTTAATTCGTACCGTTAGTGTGCTTTATAAAAATATATAAATTCGGGTTTGTTTTGGGAAGTCGTTTTGGCAATCTAGCTAACTGTGTATTTTTTTAGTGTTATATGAGAAACAGCATTGGACGAATTATATATGTATAGTATTCGTTTTGCAATGCAAACTGAACACAAATATTAACCTTTAGTTTTTGCGTAAAAAGATTTTTCGATAAAAGATATGTATATATATACATTTTTTTTGACTTGTACAGTAAAGCCCGCATTCATGTTTGGTTCAGGGTCCCCCTGATTGGAGATTTCAAAGAGTTTGCGGGTAGTTTTCGGGGGCGGTCAGATCAGAATCGAAGTAAAACAATTTTGGCACTGGAAAAAATTGTTGAAAAGAATGAAAAAAACGGAAAAAATTGGTAATGCCAAGGACGGATCCAGTTTACTGCACTTTTTGCTGTATCTTAGCATCTAAACAAGTTTACAATGTATATAAAACATACCATGAAGTGCAGCGAACGTAATTTTTCGCAGTTTTTATTTAAATTTGTACAAAAGTCTTTACAATAGCGAATAGCAAAATAACAGGAGCCAGAGAGGAGGGAGTTCCCAAAATATAGCTGCACCTTGTCTTCTGGTAAAGCGGGCGTTTTGATTGTTTAGACGCAACTACGATGATCCCTACGAGGAGCCCTATCCCGTCCCCAAACGCAAGGATGTGGGCGTAGACCGACCATTTGACGCCGCTATCATCGTAACGCAAAAAAGTCTCAAGTATATATATTCAACTATTATATTGTGTGTGTGTGTGTGTGTGTGTGTGTGTGTGTGTGTGTGTGTGTGTGTGTGTGTACTAAATAAGTAATAAAGTAAGTAATAGTGAGTAATAAAGTAATAAGTAATAAATAACAAAACAAACAATCAGAAGACTAGAGAACACGGGATACATATATACAAAACTATCAAAGTTCGATTAAACTAAAAATTACACTGAACACTGTATAAATCAAATTTGAAGCTTCCAAAATTAATCATAGTACTTTGTCACAAAATTTTCTAAGGGCCTGTTCACAAATTTGGATTAACCAGATTAGATTAACTGAATTAACTGTAATAACTGTGTCTGTGTCAAATGCATAAACGTGCAAATTCTTGGAACGATTCAAAAATTCTATGTCGAGTTATTGTAGTTAATCCAGTTAATCCCATCTCCTTTTGCTTTCATAATTTCAGACTGTACGCAGAGCACGTTGAGCGTAAACTGATTGAGCTGAATCTGACGGTGGACGTTCTGTTTCTGATCCAAGAGGACGCCCTGGAGCGGGTGATCGACGATATGATTCGACGCGGTCTGCTGTATATCATTGTGCTGCAGGGACAGCACGAAAAGTATAGATCCTTCACGCTCTACATTCTGCATGGAACGCCACAGGGTAGGCTGAGAGGAGTTTAATTTTGAGTTCATAATTAAGCTTCAGCTTGCACTTTGCAGGAATATACTATGCAACACACAATCATGTAGTTGTACTGTAGAAGACCCCCCTCCCCCCCCAAAAAAAAATTGGTTCCGGGGGAGGGGACCCGCGGCCCGCCAGGGTAAAAGAAGGACGAAGGTTTCGGCGTGAGTTTAAGATTATAAATTTCGGTCAGAATTTGAAAAAATCTTCATTTTTTATGAAGTCAAAGTGATTTTTACAAAAATTTTGAACAAAAATTGTCGAAATCGATGTTTCCGGCCAAAAAAGGTAAAGTTGCTTCATTTTTGGAGGAAGGGGGTCAAAACTCGGGAGAATTACCCAAAATTTTTGTGCTGTTACGTGCATGCTATTAAACGTGGTATAGATTTTTGTGAGATCTCTCTGAGAATTTTTAGGACCTTTTTCCCTGATCTATTGTAGTTATTTTCCAAATAAGTCCTTATTTTTGCCTAGAACCGAGTCCTATTTTTATTTTTATGCAGCGATCTCTAAAACCGATTCAAAGTATTTTTTACCACCTCTCACAGCCATTGCATTCTTGCTTTAGAATTCAGGCTTTTCTCGCCAGCTCAAGGTACGAGCCCACGAGGGAGCACCAGATGCATACTCAATTAAAAGCAAACAAACAAACAATGTGAACATGAGGGATGTGCGAGTATGCACCTGGTGTCCGAGAGAAAACGCAGTGGGGCGTAAAGCCGCTCCAGCAGCAGTACGGGCCAGTCTGTCTGCGAGATACCCTGGGGCTCTCCAGTAGGAGGTGTAATGTTCGTGTTAAGGTGTGGTGTATTTCAGGTATTTAGGCCGGCATACTTTAACTTGAGGGTATATTCCTGTGCTAGTACGCACGTTATTCCTGTATATTCCTGTCCCCAATTGCTGTGTTTTAGCGAAAAAATAACGATTTTCTAAAATTTTGACCAAAACACCGTGTTTAGCGTAAAAATTTACGATTTTTAAAAATTTTGACCAAAAATTAAGCAAAAACCTTTAAATTTGACAGAAATGCTCATAGTTAACAGCCCATTTTATGGAAATTTTACTTGCCCGTGTGCGTTGTACCCAGTCCCCCCCCCCGTGTTAAACTGTGTATATAAGCCGAAATGAACTAATCTTCAGCCCAAACCAAACTGATGATTATTTTCAGAGCATCGCAACATGCCCATAGACGATGCCCTCACGCTGTTGGCTCGCAACTTTGCCAGCTATCTGTCGAGTCTGCGAATCGGCGATGAACAGCCGAGCATGGGCTTCCTGCTGAATTTGCTGGCCGACGGGAAACATCTGAGCGTGGACGAGCTGGAACGAATCATCACTCATCTTCAGGATCGAAGAGATCGACTGATCGAGAGCCAGGGCGGAAAGCCACCGCCACGCGCGCCCGTGGGAACCAGTGCCGGCGGGGGACAAAGTGGGTGTCTGTCACATATGTGGGGGGGGGGGACTTTTCGAAAATAACGGGGTGGCCGGGGTGGAGCGTGGAGGTCCCTAAAATGTGTTCAAAATTCAGTAAAAAACTGGCACTTTTTTGGGAAACATTATTTTCACAAAATGTTGCAAAATGTAGGGTATTTTTGGAGGGGTGCTCCAAAATTTTGACCCAGTTACATAATATGGTCATGGTGTCTGCCATACATGTAACAGTACAAGAATTCTGGGTACCCCTCCCCCCCCCCTTGATGGAACTGGGACCCCCCTTCGGTAAGAATCGCTGACATTCGGTAAAGATTTCTATTTTTTCAACATTTGGCCGGAAATTTTTTTCCTGCAGAGACCCTTTCTCCTGTTTTACCCCTGGCAGGATCACCCTTCCCTCACCTGGGACCGAATTTTGGGGACGGGAGGGTTTTTTCCCCATTACCCAAAGTTAAAGCAAGCCCAAAATCAATGACTTTTATATAACTTTTTTAAATTACTTTAATATTAGTAGTACCCAAGTACAGGGTTGGCAGTCTCGGTCTCGGTCTCGTAAAAAACCGAGACTAGGCTGGTCTCGGTCTCGGTCGCAAAACCGAGACCTGCCAGGTGGTCTCGGTATTTCAGATGAGACTTGAAGTTTTCAAAAATTTTCCAAAATCACAAAGATTTTTTTTTACAATTTAAGTTTCCAAATAGAATGCCAAGCATGAAATGGTTAAAACTGTCTGCTGCAGAAGACTGTTAGTTCACCGGCAAACTCTGGCTACCTTCAAGTTTAAACTTTGTATATCAACCTAGATTTTATATTAAAGTTTGAGCTAAAATGGGTTGTCTGACTGACTTAGCGATATTGCATTTGTATGTGGAACCTCTTATGTTAAGCAGTAAAAATACTGACTATCATTTATATACCAAATAGTGCTAACTTTGTAGCTGATTTGTAATTAAAAATTTGCTGGCTTCTGCGACTTTACTAATCTCGAATTAGGTGGCAGTTTAATTGAATTTCTTAAGCCCCAACATCTCAACACATGTCAAAACATTAAGTATATATATATATCTGAAAAAACCTAAGTACAATCAAATGCTTTTTGGGCTATGGAGTGGTTGGGGCATCAAATCTTCCCCCCACATAACTGTGACAGCGTGAGTAACTTTTCTGGTCCGTGATGATGCTGCTATCACTTATCAGAACTTCCGATAGTAGCACTACTGCACCAGCACGGACGATTCTACGCTGGCACCTGAGTCAGCCTGCCAAAGTGAAAATATGTGTATGCAATGCACTGTAAAATGTGGTATACGAAGAAGTGTGCGAAACTTTTAAAAAATAATCAAAAGTTGACAAAACAGCGGACAATAATACTACTCTCCGGTTGTCACTCTCCTACTCTCATGCATCCGGTCGTTCCAATGTTAAGTTTCTCGCGACTTCGCAAGTCATACACTCATACAACCTAACCTAATCGTCACTTTTTTGTATATACCTTAATAACTATTTTTTCACGTTTCAAAGTATCTCAGATTTTTAAAATTGAAACTTGAAAAAGGCCCGTATTCACATACTAACACTAACACTTAAACTAAGACCGTGTTTACATTGAGCTTTTTTTCAGCTGCTCGAGCAGCTGAAAAAAGCTGCAGCTTTTTTTCAGCTGCTCGAGCAGCTGGAAAAAAGCTGGAGCAGCTGGAAAAAAGCTTTAGCAGCTGGAAAAATGCGGATAAGTATGGCGGTCACTATAGACTAGCTGCTCCGTTGTCATGACAACGCTGCAGTTCCAGCTTTTTTTCAGCTGCTCTAGCGTTTTTTCGCCGTTTCAGGCTTTTTTGCAGCTGCTCGAGCAGCTGAAAAAAAGCCGGAAATGGCGAAAAAAAGCTGCAGCTTGAGCAGCTGAAAAAAAGCTCAATGTAAACACGGCCTTAGTGTAAACACTAACTTTAAGTGCTTCGTAGCACTAACTTTAGTGCTATGAAGCACGTAAAGTTAGGGTTTACACTAACTTTAAGTGTTAGTGTTAGTATGTGAATACGGGCCAAAAGGTCCCCCAAGGGCTGGTCTCGGTCTCGTAGGTCTCGTTTTGGTGGTCTCGGTTGCTTGGTCTCGGTCTCGGTCTCGGTCTCGGTTGCAAACCCGAGACTTGCCAACCCTGCCCAAGTACCAAGTTTCGTAGTCATTGTTGTTGTAGCCTTGGTTTACAGTATCTGAGGCTTTTTGGTGGCATTGGTAGTTTAAATAGATGGGTTGAAGTTGAAAAAATAAATATGTAGTAGTTTTTGGGGCAATTTCAGTGGTACTCTTGTAGAGGCAAAAGTAAGTGAGAATTAACTTAATCGGATGGTTTTATACCAGAAAAAACAGCTGTTTTAGCTGTCTAGATAGCTAAAGCTTTAGCATTTAGCCACCTAAGAAGCAAAAGCTCAAAAAATGTAGACTTAGACTGCCTTCAGTGTAGCTTATTTTTGACGTTTCAGACGTGACGCTGGTTCCGGAAGCGGCATCTGGCGCTAGTCTTAGCGGTGTGGCGGAGCCGTCGGTGGCCTCAATTTCCACCGGTCTCAACCAGGCCCCTACCGTCCCCAGTTCCCAGGCTAGCGTGTCAGCGGTACAGCAGAAGATCCTGAGTATCCTAGGAACTTCTGGCTCGCATCAGACGGAGCTGAGCTCAGCCACCTCCTTAACTTCTTCCCGGGCCGGAGGAAGTTTCCTGGGCTCCGGGGGCCCTTCCTATAAGGACCTCCTGGCCAGTGTGTCGGCTGTCAGCTCCAGTTTGACACCCAGCTACGGCGCTGGTATCGCAGCGACTGCTGGAGCTAGTTCCGGCGGGACTGCTATTCCGGGACTGACCGGATTTGGGACGCCGGCCGCTGCGGCAAATCCCGGATCCGGACCGAATCCGGGCGGAGGCGCCACCGGTAGTAATCTGGATCTGAAGGCTGCCATTGAGAATTTGATGAAAAATCCGGGCCTTTTGAAACAGGCGACGGGAGCAGGAGGCACCGGAACCGGGACCGGAGGGGGAACGAATAATTCGGCACTGCAAGCCGCCTTGGCTAGTTTCGCCAGTAGCTATCCTGGCATGGCCACTGGAAACTATGGAAAACCGTATTAGGGTCGATTCATACTTACAGCCATTCGTCTAGTTATTTGGGAAAATTTTATGAAGAAATCAGTTATAATTTATGGCAGATAAACGGATTGTTAAGATTGAATCGATCCTTGGGTGACGTTCGGATTTGGATCTTTGGTCCGTATTGTTTGACCGCTTGAGGACTTGTGCAAAATTTTCTGCATTCAGATTTTCTGAATAAGCTCAGTCTTAAAAGTTAAACCCGTTTTTAGTCGTAAATTCGGAAATTTATTAGCACAACTCATGTTATAGACTAGTGTGGGAGTCACTGAGGGTCTGATTTCTGAATTAGCCCCCTTATTTTTTAAAAATTGCAGGGGGGCTGAGGTTAATATTGTTGTATATTTATTCATTTTAGGGCTTAGTGTGGCTCATTTTAGGAGCGGGACTTGATTTATGTACTCTTAACGGTGTACGTCTGGAAATCTGCAGCTGTATTAAATTGTTTATTAAATTGTTCTCCGAAAACAAAAAAGGTGGTGTCATGACTACTTGTTGCACTCTTGATGATAGTTTTTTTATTCCCTAATCAAAGGACGGATTTCGTTTTGTCTCAGGGTTCGGTAAATTATTCAATTCCTTTCTACTTGACCTCTCCCTGACTTTTATGTACTCGTGGTGAAAAGTAATACAATTACTGTTATGTCATGTAATGTTAAATGTTATGGCATGTTTTTTTTGTTTGTGCCCTGTCGGTTGTTGCAGTAAGAGTAATAAATATACAAAAATAAAAAATAGCTGATTTTGTGTGTATACATTTTTGTGTTTTGTCGGAATGTTGGTTAAGGGCTGATTGATTCTTACAGTCGTATGTCGGTTCAGCCGGCAAATTACGAAATTATCACGTCACAATTTGATCAAATACACTATTAGTGGCGTGATTATTTAGTAATTTAGCCGACTGAACGGACATACGGCTATAGTATGAGTCGGAGTGATGTAAATTGATTTAAATCCGGTAAATCAAATTTTGCCCATTTATTTTGTTTCTGTTAAGTATTATCGATTCATACTAGGCATGGGCACGTTTAAACGGTTTGAACCGTTTAAACGCGTTTAAACGTTTAAACGGTTTGGAACCGTTTAAACGTTTACGGGTTCAAAAAACGCGGTTTTCGAACCGTTTAACGTTTAGTACGTTTAAACGTTCAAACGTTTAAACGTTTAAGCGCTTAAACGCGGTTGAACGTTTAAACGTTTAAACGCTTACATGTATAATCGTTTAAACGTTTTATACGCGTTTAAACGCTTACTTGTTCAACCGTTTAAACGGTTAAGCTTACTTGTTCAACCGTTTAAACGTTTAAACGCGTTTTAACGCTCACTTGTTTAACCGTTTAAACGCGTTTAAACGCTCATTTGTTTAACCGTTTAAACGTTTACACGCGGTTAAACGTTTAAAGGGGGGGTAGTGTCGCGAAAGCAGTCGATTTTGCCCGACTGTAAAATTTTTTCAATGAAAGATTGGTCATTGTTCTGTATATATTCTAAAAATATGTTTCAAGGCAAATATTTTCGCCAAGTTTCAGCAAAATTGACGCAGCATATAGTTAGCAGTGAAGTCGCAAAGTCGGAAAAATGACGTTTTAAAAACCTATTCACATTCGATAATTTCGTCACAATTCTAAAAATTTTTGTTTAGATTGTTTACACAGGCTAAAAGGATATATGTTGTAGTTTATGCACACAAAATTTAGTGCCAATTGCTTGAGTGGTTGGTAAGTTTCCCATGTATCACGGTGTTTTAGATGCCTCGGAGAAACGGCGATTCGGCTATACCCAATTATTATACACGGATTTGTCTAAAATAGCCGGCAATAGCTGTGGCGATTTTTAGCACATATTGCCGATTAGACTGTTTCGCCGCGGCCGCGGCTATAGCTCGCCGTGCCTAATTTAGCGATTTTCAAATGGCCAAGTTTTGACTGAAGAAACGTGGCTATAGCCAGACTATGGCTATTTTTGAAATCAAGTAGAGACCCCCTAGAAGTGGCGATTCGGCTATAGCCGCCAATAGCCGTTACAAATACACTGTTTGGTCTGAAATAGCCGGCTATAGCTGCTGCCAGCAGTGGCTATTTTCCCACTTGTGCTGATTCGCCACAGATATAGCTCGCCGCGGCTATTTTGGCGATTTTCAAATGGCCAAGTTTTGACTAAAGAAACGTGGCTATAGCCAGACTATGGCTATTTTTGAAGTCAAGTAGAGACCCCCTAGAAGTGGCGACTCGGCTATAGCCGCCAATAGCCGTTACAAATACACTGTTTGGTCTGAAATAGCCGGCTATAGCTGCTGCCAGCAGTGGCTATTTTTCCACTTGTGCTGATTCGCCATAGATATAGCTCGCCGCGGCTATTTTGGCGATTTTCAAATGGCCAAGTTTTGACTGAAGAAACGTGGCTATAGCCAGACTATGGCTATTTTTGAAATCAAGTAGAGACCCCCTAGAAGTGGCGATTCGGCTATAGCCGCCAATAGCCGTTACAAATACACTGTTTGGTCTGAAATAGCCGGCTATAGCTGCTGCCAGCATTGGCGATTTTTCCAACGTCCAAAACGAAAAATGTACAAAATGAAGATGACTTTGTAGTGGAATCGAACCACCAACCTTATTGTTATCAAGCGTACACTCTGTCGCTAAGCCACCAAGTCATCTAGAATCCTCGCAATAACTGCAGATTTTGAACGAACGACAAAAACTTGCTCCAATGGGGCACAGTAAAAATGTAGGTATATTGAGCAATAATTGAATTATAGAAAAAGGGGGGACACCCCGTGGCAAAAAATAATTGTTTTACACATAGTGACCATGTTCTGACGTCACCTGTAACTCTGTTAGCATGACACTGAACTGTGTAATTGATCTACTTATATAGATAGTTTAGGCCTATTGATAGGCTTTCAGGTGGCCTGTAGCTCAATAGGAAAGCAGTTGAACTGGTAACCATGCTGTTTCGTG
The DNA here is from genome assembly GCA_030248245.1 of Trissonchulus sp. WLG1_4. Taxonomy (NCBI): domain Eukaryota; kingdom Metazoa; phylum Nematoda; class Enoplea; order Enoplida; family Ironidae; genus Trissonchulus; species Trissonchulus sp. WLG1_4. The sequence goes on along the minus strand of JASANF010012315.1, from coordinate 17,763 downwards.
CTGGAACACCGTTCTAAGCCGGCAATAGCCGAGCTATAGCCGGTCATTAACGGCTATTTCTAGTCAAAACACGGCTATAGCGCTATTAGCCGATTGACAGCGCGGGGTCATCAATTCTGTGAAATGGCTATAGCCGGGCTATAACGGCTATTCCTGGTCAAAACGCGGCTATAGCGCTAATAACCGATTGCCAGCGCGGGCTCATTAATTCTGAGAAATGGCTATAGCCGGGCTATACCGGCTATTCCTAGTCAAAACACGGCTATAGCGCTAATAGCCGATTGACAGCGCGGGCTCATCAATTCTGTGAAATGGCTATAGCCGAGCTGTAGCCCGGCTATTCCTAGTCAAAACGCGGCTATATCGCTAAAAGCCGATTGCCAGCGCGGGCTCATTAATTCTGTGAAATGGCTATAGCCGAGCTATAGCCGGGCTATAGCGGCTATTCCTAGTCAAATAGTGGCTATAGCGCTAATAGCCGATTGACAGCGGGGGGGGGGGGTGGGCTCAACAATTCTGTTTTTGAAGTGACGGAGAATCGATGTACAGGACGTATTTTTATTTATACTTCACCACACGTATGAGAGGCGCACGAAGGCCTAGGACGTAAGGGTACAAAAAAGTCTCTCTAGATGTCAAGGGGTAGAAATTTAAGTGCCGCTAAATCTGTCTGAGGGGGGTGTAAAGGTACTAACATAGTCTGTCAAGATAACGAGGGGTGAAAAATGTAGGCTTGCCGCTAATTTAGTACGAGGGAGGTGTATAGGTGAAAAACTAGTCTGCCAAGATAACGAGGGGTGAATTACCAGCTTGCCGCTATTTCTGTTTCTGGGGGGTAGTAAAAGTCGTGATACATGGGAATGTGACCGAGTGGTTGCGAAGTAATACCTGTTTGAACTGTGAAAGTGTGCGTAAACTGTAAAGCACTCACAGCAATAATGATAAATTGTAAAAAATTTAGACACTTATTTTGAAATCAAAATAAATACGAACCTTTATTTTTTATTTTTCTTATTTGTGGCAAAAAATTGTGAGTCAAAACATTACATGTACGTCACAAGGTGGCCAATCTGATATCTGGCTTGATTTTTTGAACTTTTATGTTTCTATTGTGTGATGTCTGGGTCACAAATGGTGATTGGTTAAAAATATTAGTTGATATTGGTCGTCTAGTGTCTGGCAGTATTTATTTGACACCTTATGGCTTTCACTAGTTTCTCAGTGAACGTAGAATTTCAAAGCAAAAAGTTATCATTTTTCAGCCTATGAGGAAAACTGCTTTGGCGACACTACCACCTTAAACGCGGTTAAACGTTTAAACGCTTAAACGTTTAAACGCGTTTACGTTTAAACGTTTAAACGGTCAAAAAACGTTTACAACCAGAAAACGCGTTTAAACGTGTTTTCTCATCTGTAAACGCGAGCGTTTAAACGTTTACAGATTCTTGTAAACGTGCACATGCCTAATTCATACTTCAGTAGCGCATACCTAGCCCTTTTCGTTTTCGATTCATAGTTTTAAGGCAAACGGCCATTACGACGTACGAACACGCGGCGGAACGGGCTTATTGGACAAAGTCGCGATTCATACTTTTGACCAGTATGTCCGTTTGCTTGACTGAACTAAAGTCTGACAAAATATAGTTACACCACTTGAGAAAACGAAACATGTGATTTTGTTACGAAAATAGATTTTGACTAGCAAGAGTGCAAAAAGTAGTCGCAAAAGTCATGCCACTAAAACAAGTTGCCCCTTAAAGGAGCAGTGTTCCTCCCCAGAGATGTTCAGTTAAACTGGTTACTTTAAACACTAACTGGTGACTAAGTCGATAGCGGTTAATCACACTTTGTTAATTCCAGCTTTTGAGCCGACATGTAGTTACTTACGTAGGTTGGTGCAGTGTTGGTAGGCAGTGTTGCTTGGAGTTCCGCCTTGGCTGTATTTCTTGTAGTCTAAGATCCCATTCCGTTACCGGATAAACGGGCTAATTTTAATCAGACTAACCGGTTCAAAAATGCCATTCCAAAACCTCCAGATTAAATGTACTTGAGCGCAAATGGACTTAGCAAACGCAAATAGTCAGACTAAAACGTAACTATGCACGCTAATGTTAAACGTGCCTGTTAAATTCGTTGAGTCAAGCGGTAGTTTGGGAATGGGTTCGGATTAAAACTATGGCGCTGAGTGCTGACTTATTATACGTACTAGAGATCGACCGCTAAGCCAATTGTCGGCCCCGGGCCGGCCCGGGGCCCCAACCATTTTCACTGGGCCGGCCCGGGGCCGTTGCAGTCGGCCCGGGGCCGGCCCGGTCGGCCCGGTCAGCACCAGCCGGCCCGCTGTTTGCCGGGAATCGGCCCGGGACCGGCCCGGTGGTACCTGGTTGGCTTGATCAGTAATAAAGACTGCTAAAGTCCAAGGACGACTGTAGCACACTAATAATTTACATAGAACTAACTTTTTGCATTACAAACACAAAGCTGCCTCTTAAAGTAGCAGTGTTATTCCCCAGCTGTTGCTGCTTTGATAAGATAGCGCGAGCTCTCGGACCTTACACTCTAGCTGTAGAATGAATCAATGAATAGCGGCGGCGGAGGCGGCGGTACTGCTTTTTGGCATAAGCTGGCCACCAAGCAGTTTGCATGATTTACGTGGTAAAGTTTTTGTTTGTCGGGTGCTTATTTTTAAAAGTTGCCTACAGTTGGATAAAAACCGTAATACAATTTTATTAATTTTAATTTTATTATTGTATAAGTTATGTATATATTGCTGTAAATGCAATTTTCATGTTTAGTAATAAATGAGGTCGGATTCTGAAGTTTTAAGCTTATGATGCCCCCTTGGCCATAATTTCAATGTGGTGTTGCGGTGTTGTCATTTTTTTAACAAAACGTTGCCAATATCTAATCCAAAACATAAATTTCTAGCTTAAATTTCAGTCAAAGAAGAGGCGACATGACGTCTGGCATAAAATCAACAACGAAATAAATAGTTTTGTGAAATAATTATTACTAAATAAAATTACTGAAATGAATTATTAACCAATGAATGAAGTAACAAAAAATCTAGTGATCTCTGTCATTGATTGCCATTGATTGACATTATCTTGGAATTTAAAACCTATATAATTCAATGAAATGTAAGGGTCCATGTGCGGTTCTGGGTGGGGGAGAGTATTCGTCGAATTGAGATTTGGAAACATTTTTGAAAAATACTATTTGACAATTGACAATTTTACGCGGCAGGGACAAACTTAGTGTAAGTACTGACTGTTAACAGCTGAAAATTACTAAAAAAATTTGTATGAAACTGCTGCTTGTTTATGCTACTGCTACTGGCTGATACCTAGCATGATGGCATCTACATATTACTGTACAATTGCACTATAGTGCCGGCAGAATATGCCATTGCACAGATCATGAATGCAGTTGCTGTGCCCTAAAACTAGCAACGGGACAAAAGTTTTTTCAATCCCTCTCGACAAGATGCTCATACGACTGACGACGAGAATTGAAGTTGAGTAGAAAAGTCCGGAGCCCGTTTTTGTCAGTTTTCATGTCAGTTTTACACTTCCATCTGCCAGTTTGCCATCACTCAGATTTCACATCGATTCGCTTATTATGTATTAACACAGGATACATACACATATTCTCGCGCATAGCTGTAACGACACGTACACACAAACACACATACACACATAGCAGAGTACGTCATGGTCTGCCGCTGTGTGTCTGATTTCAGTTCAGCGCACAGAGCCTTCAGTTTAATGCACTGAAACTACGCATGATTTACATGCGATTTTGGTTTCAGTGCATTAAGGGGGTAGTGTCGCGAAAGCAGTCGATTTTGCGCGACTGTAAAACTTGTTCAGTAAAATGTTAAAAATTGTTCTTTCTATATTTTAAAAATTTACTAAAAGGCAAATTATTTCGCCAAGTTTCAGCAAAATTGGTGCAGCATATAGTTTGCAATAATGTCTCAAAGTCGGAAAAATGACGAAAAAAAAACCTATTCACATTCCATTTTTTAGTCACATTTATCAATTTTTCTGTTTAGTTTTTTTACACAGACTAATAGCACATATGTTGTAGTTTATGCACACAAAATTTAGTGCAGATTACTGTAGCGGCTGTGGAGTAATACTAGTTTGAACTGTGAAGGTGTACTTAAACTGTAAAATAGTAGCAGCAATAATGATAAATTGTGGAAAATCTAGAGGCTTATTTTCAAATCAGAAGAAAAATGAACCTTCAATTTTCTTTTTTCTTATTTGTCGCAAAAAATTGTGCGTCCACACACTTTGTGGACTTCACAAGCTGGCCAATCTGATATCTGGCTTGATTTTTCGAACTTTTATGTCCCTATTGTGTGATGTCTGGCATACAAATGACGATTGGTCCAAGATATTTGTCAATATTGATAGTGTGATGTCTGGCAGTAATTATTTGATACCATACAGCGTTGGACTAGCTTCTCATTGCATGTACTACTTCAAAACAAAAAGTTCTATTTTCACAGCCTATGAGCAAAACTGCTTTCGCGACACTACCCCCTTAACTGAAATTAGTATGCACGGCCGCTGAGGCGGCCGCGCAAAAACTGAAACTTGTATCATTTTTGCTGTAGGTGAGGTGAACCCCACTAAATAAATCAATAAACTTAAATCTCAGCTTAGCCGTTTACAAAAGCTTCAACTGCATTGTTGCAGCGCACTTGAGTTAATTTATAAATTTAAGCCTGAGATACATAAGTATAGTCCACCCGCCGTTGGCTTTAGTTCCCGCTCACAGGACTTACTTTTAAATATATTCATATTAAACTGAAGACAAAGCTCGCTAGTTGCCGTGAACATGAAGACCAGTTGCTCTACGGGGGTTAGTTTGTGACGTCCATTCTGTATGTATAAATTCATTTGATTGGTTCGAGGCTGAAGCTGCACCCGCGGCCCGGTCGGCCCGGGACCGGCCCGCTGCCACGCGGCCCCGGGCCGGTGGCGGGCCGCGGGCCGCAGTGCAGCCGGGCCGGGCCGGGACGGGCCGTCTGACTGAGCGTACGTTTTCATTTGTAGCGGCCCCGGCCGATCATTACCTACCTAACTCATTTAGTCCGTTTAGCACGATATGCCATTCCTAAGCCTCTGACCCAACTAAATTCAGTTAGTTCAATCAGGTAAAATAATGGGCTTTGATCTTGCAAGTTTTGCAGGTAGTGCTAAAATTGCAAATTTTGCAGGTAGTGCTAAAATTACAGAGTAGGCAGTGGTCTTGCCCGTCCAATTATATACTCTTGCAAACGGGATTATATTTTACGGTATTTCTATATTCAGTTTATATTTGCTATAGTCGAAGGCATTCATTCCACAGTGGTTAGCAACGATACATTGCGTCCAACAAGCAAATTTTACTTGATTAGTTCAGTGGTTGCTTCTGTGCATTTTGGTGAATATCCTGTCGTCGATAGGGAAATTAAAAAATGTCAAGAAACGATTCATGTCTACACATTTGCTATAATCAGCATTCAGTGCAGTTTAGTTCCTCCGCAAATATCCATTGATTTATCATGGATTGTGTTTCACGCTCGCTGATTACAGAAAGGTGCTGTACGCCTATGCATACAGCTGCAGCATACCTATGTACCTACGCCACTGTGTTTTTGTCAAATACAAACTGAGGTGTCAGACAGGCGAAACTAATTTGCATATTATTATTCCCTGTCTGATTGCTATCCAATCAAAACTGTTCCAAATTAAAAGACCGGCCCATGTCTGGAAAATGATTGGTCGAACATCGTTTCTAATCTGCATATGGACTGCGGTCACTGGACACTGGCAGTATTAGGTGTCAATTTGCTGTCTGAAAAGTGTCAAGAACAGGGGGCATTGATGACACGGAATGAAGGGAAGATTAAAACAATTTTGTAATGGTATATTTTTTTGTGACTGCATGAATTTTTTGTCTTTGTTTGTTTTTTTGGTTTGACTGACTGGGATCCATTTCCGCAGTTTTTGAAGTTTAAACTTCTTTCAGTTCGACACGGCACCCCCCCATGTAGGGAAAAAAGAGCAGGTAGTCTGGGGGCTAAAAATACACACAATTCATAGGCTGAGTTGCCGTTTAAATTTAATGTTTCTGTTATCGGAGCAAAAAACCGATAACAAATGTTCCTTCTCTAGAAGGAACAATAAATAAGTGGCGAATCTTTTTTTGTCAGACTTAGTGCTTTTGAATTTGGATGAACGGATATACAGCTGAAGGGCAAACGGGCATACGGCTCAGCGAACGAAAGCATTAATTGAACTACCGTTCGTCCGTTTGTTTCTATGTCCGTACAGAAGTACCTACATATGAATCGACCCTTAGGGTGGATTTCAGATGTTGGTTTTACTAAACCCGGATCTGCGTACGTTTTCATTTGTTTGCCTACCTACGATTTTGCACATAAAGTCAATTTGAAATATTGCTAGATTCATTACGAAATTTGGATATGATATGGCAGTTTTTCGTAATGAAATTTGTGCAAATCATGCAAAACTCAGGTAGAACGGATTTGCCACATCTACCCTTAATGTTCAAATTTTCATAATTAGTTATTCATTTGCTATGAGTTCTTGACTTTGAGGTTTCAAAAATACATTTTTACTTTTTGAATTGAAAAATTATTAATTGTTCGATAAATTTTTCGGTGGTCCGAACACCGAAAATCGACTAGACTTTCGGATTATCATGACATCAGAAAGTATGCACATTAATTTAAGATATTTAAAAAAATAAGATTTAATTTTTTTAACGGCGTTTTTCCTCTGGTAGAATTTTTTGTTGCACTAAAAACCGTCAAACTGTTTTAAAATTTTAACATATTTTGAACTTATTAATGTCAGTTCAGGTCAACGGTACCAAAATTTTGAAGTTTGGTTCCGCTAAGTAAAACCGTGCCAAGATAACAGAAATCATGAGAAATTGTTTAGAGCAACGTTTTGATTTACGCTGGACAAATATGAGTTTTTATAACATGAAAAAGTATGTAGTATCATTTTGTGCTATGAAAAGCACTTTTGTCTAGGAATTTTTATATTGTCACGGTCTCGAGAACTAATTTGTGCCAGCCTAGAGGAGCTGTTGTTTTTTGCGTGGTGATAATAAAGCTGTGAAAGGATATTTTGTTTACTATTTGCTGAAACTTTGGGCCTTATCCAAAATTGGACTTAACGGATGAGATTTAAATTAATTTTGCTAATAACACAGCACAAAATGAAAATTCATTTTCAGTTAAAGTTAATCAGTTACAGTTAACTGATAATAACTGATAACTAAACTGCTCTTATTTTGGAAATCAGTTAAAAACTGATAACTTAACTGCACCATTCTCGGATAACTTAACTGTAACTGAACTGCTTCGGTTGTAAAAAACTGATTGAAATCAGTTAACTGATTTTATTTTCAGTTACATGCAATAACTGAAAATTAATTTCAGTTATACGTCGAAACTGCTAAAAATCAATACATTTCCGTGAGTGCTTGTTCATTTATTTATTTACATATGCACACAAAATACATTGAACAAAGACTAAACGAGCGAGTTTGAATCTTAAAAGCCTTAAATTACTTCTTTACGTTTGCCTGTTAGGATCTTACTTGGTTTGTTGGTTTAATATTGAACCTATTCTGTTTAACGTTTTGTGATCAAACATACTTTCAAGAGTATACGTCATTAATAGTTAATACTTGTCACTTGTTACACAAGTTTAAAGTTTTTGTAGGTTTTGAAATTTGGTTTTGAGTAGATTCAAGTGGTAGTACATAATTAATTAGTTAATAATTAATTAGCAATGAATCAAACAGTAATTAAGTAGAAACTACGTTAAAACGAAATTCATAATAACAAGTATCAGGATTAACGGAAAATTAAACCAGCAATTTTGGACGAATAACTGGAAATATTTTCAGTTAAAGTTATCAGTTAACTTAACTGTAACTGAACTGATTAAATTTTTGCAAATTTAACTGATAACTGAACTGATATAATCTTCAGCGAATCAGTTAACTGATTAACTGAACTGATTAAGATTTCGGTAACAGAAAACATCCCTAGTCACGATTTTTGTGACTAGTGACTACTGACTGACTATATACTCGCTGTACTCTTGTTGCAATTAGTTTTTTTCGTATCGGAACCGCGTGTCTTTGTCTCAATGTACTCTTGGTCTCAGGGTTCAATCACTTTTGGTCAGACTAGGTTGACGCCTTTACTACATACCTCGTTAAATTCTGTTGTTAGCTAATGGCATGAATAGGACCGGCTTGGTAAGATGGATCATGCTTGTGGTAACAAGGGGCAACCGTCCCTCATTTTCAGTGTGTTTTGCCAAAGTTGTAATAACAGCATAGCTTAGCTGATTATTGATTAAGGCCCATTGACAGTTATTCTATATTAACTGTTTAGCTTTGCTGTAGGTATCTAGAAAACCCTCTGTAGCACCTATTCTAATCTATGTTAAGGATTTTTTACTTGACATTCTGTCTGTTTTTTTCTTTTTCCTGTAGTGCCACAGCACAACAGGTCTTTACTTTTGATTCTGGCGCTATAACACTAAACTGTGCAAGAATTACATCTGTCTGCGTGTTGAACGTCAGCTCATGTGTGTATGTGCGTGTGTCACCTAGATTTTCAGTGTATTTGTAGCTAAATCAGCTTCCCTGAAGTGAATTGACTGTATTCTGCTATAAGTCGGGTCGAAAATTTTCAAAAAGGAGCTGCCGGAGTGGATTCGAATCTGTTGCATACAGATTTTGCTGAAAAACACTACGTCAATATTTTGCATACATATGTCAAGAAAGGGAGGGGGAAGGGAGGGGGGATTCTTGCCGAAAAAAAGACAGCATCATCATCAGAATGACCCAGGGGCGGATTCGAACCACCCATCTCTGGATCTGCAGACCAGCGCTCTACCGTTGAGCTACTGGGTCGACGATGAGCTGTCGTAAATCCCTTTAAGTACTCTAGCGGGGCCTATCTTACTTCACACATACACATTTTGCAATATTTATTTTCTGCACAACAGGTTTTAGCTGACCTGCTGGTCAGCTTACTTGAAAGCAATTCTTAATACTTACTGGAGGTTTTGCCGCAAATTGGGCTTGTTTGTTTTGTTCTTGTCGTTTGGTGAACAACTTTTGACGTATATTGTGGTAATTAGGCTTGGTTCTTAATTGCTGAGGTTAGCTCATAAGTATGCGTTTACATGGATTGTATTGCACAATTAAGCTTTGAGACTGAGACCAATTAATCTTGAAAGTGCAATTTTGGTTCAATGCATTTGTCAGTTTCTTTACTAAGGCGAAAGGTTGCACAAAAATCTTTTCAAAGCCTTTACTCAAACTGACCTTGCGCTGACCACTTGGGGCTTATCCGAAATTTGCATATAACAGCACAACATGTAGTACCGGCCAAAATTACTTGCTACAGACGCTGCAGTCACAGTGGAGTCGGACTGGCGGAAGTACTTGACTCCGGAGTCAAAGTGTTGAGTTGTATGTACTTTGACTCCGGAGTCAAGTGACTGAGACTCCGCTGTGACTTCGGAGTCAGTCTGTAGCGAGTAAAGCAAGTAATTTTGTTCGGTACCTACTGTGTGCCCAATTGCGCATAATCGTATAATCCAAGTTTTGGTCTTTATCTTCAAACATAGCATTTACACGGAGTGTCACCCTGTGAGTGATTATTTGTCTCAAATTTACTAAAATTAAAAAATTTCTCTGGGTGTTTGTCACTACATTACCTTCGGGGATGTCGAATGCACGAAAATTTCCAATTTTTTGTTTAAGTAATTTTTTTGCAACATTCTTATGTTTTGCGTGATTTTTTCTCTTTATGCTTTCATCCTTGAGCATTTTTCACCCATCAGGGGTAGAATGGAGTTTCAAGGCTGTTTTTTTCTCTCATAAGCAAAAAGAGTGGTTTTTTGCGATTGGTCTGGGGAGGGGAGCTTGTCTCGGTATTTCAAACTTGGGTGGTTTCAATAATCATTTACACTGATGTTCAAATGCATTTTGGGGGACCTCTACGGGCAAACTCCGAGCACCCCCCTAACCAAAAAAACCTAAAATTTTGTACAATGTTTCGCAAAGAAGGTGCTTTTTTTATTCAGTTTTGCGAGCATTTTTCGGAGCCCTTCGTCTTTGGAAAAGGGTGGTTCCCCCCATCGCCCCTGATGAATACCTACATGGTCGTAGGATTGTTCAGCTGATTTGCAACTTCCGTAGGGTCGATTCATAATACAGCGGCGTGACCGGTCGACCGAAAAAACTAAGGGCCAATCCGTAAAATGGATTAAACGGATTAGATTTAAATTTGTTTGCCTAATAACTTATCTCAGTGTTGAGGTAGACTTTACATTTATTTGTAGCACTTAAATTTTGTGCACCAGCAGGAAGTGCTACAAATAATTGTTATCTCAGATTTCGTATAAATTCATAAACTATGTCATGAGTTATTGGCAAAACAAATTTTAATCAAATCCGTTTAATCCATTTTAGGAATTGGCCCTAAGAAATAATCACGGCAGTAAGGGTCTATGCTTACCTGCAGCAGCTTATCCGCTTAGCCGGCGAAATTATGAATTAATCACGCCACTCGCTGATCTTAATTCTTATTCACGATTAGTGGCCTTAGTATTCCGCAATTGTGCCGGCTGAGCAATTATACGGCCGTGAGTTTGAATCGACCGTAATAATGTATAAATAAAATTAGTCTGCTGCAAGATTATTTTGTAATTTTCTCGGGCTAAACGGGCAAACGGCTTTAAATTTGTATCGATTATGGAACCACAGTTATGCATTCCTCATCTCCGATATATATGTAGAAGTAGAGCAGAGTGAAATAGTAGAATGTGGACATCAACGAAACCTATCGCACTAATGTTTCAGGCTGGTTTGAAATGCGCATAACTGCTCGCTAAGATGTCTGCGGCCACCACTGCCGTGCGAACGCAGAAAACATTGCCCGTGGCTGGCAAATCAACGCTGCCACAAATCAGGAGCAAAAGTCTGGTCAGACAACCGCCCGCCAGAGAGAAAACATCGTCCACGGCTAAATCGAAAAGCACAGGTCATTTTTCGAAAAAATTTGAAAAAACTTATCTATTGAAAATATTTGTGGTTGAATAGGGCTGACCATGGTTGCACAGACCGGAACGTGTATATTTTCACACTACACGTTCAACTACATATAAGCTATTAGCCCAGTTCTTGCCTATGTACTATTTTTTCTTTTTATTAGTAATAGTGCTGTTTTGTGTTATATATTTTGATATTGTTAAATTCCTACTTACCCTGGTTGTAAAAACATCACCCAAGTTTTTCGGATCTTATCATCGGATTTTGTTTCAGTTTCTGGCCAATCAGCGTCCACCCTGAACATCATGCAAGTGCACAGCTCGCCTCGATTCGCTGACGACGCAGGCTTGAATGGTAAAGGGTCGATTCATACTTACAGCCGTATGCCCACTTATCCGGCAGAATTACGAAATAATGACAGCACTAATAGTAACATTAGGACCCAGCTGTTTATTTTGTTTATCGCAACGGAGTTTCTTTTTAAAATCATAGTTGAAATTCAAATTTTTCTGTGCTTAAAATCCTATTCTACCATTTCATTAGCCTATTTATAAAATTCAAAAATAATTTTAACGGGCGTTGAAATCGTTATTTGGGCCTAGATTGTGGTGTAATCATTTCTTAAATTTGCCTTTTGAACGCAGAGACAACTGTAAGTATGAATCGGCCCTAAGGGTCGATTCGTACTGCCGAATGTCCGTTTGGCCGGAAAATTTTGAAAAAGTTATGTCATTAATTGCCTATTCATGGGGAAAAGTTATCCATCTAGGTAAGTTTATCCTTCAACAAAAGACAGTTCCGAATTGCAGACAGCTTTTGACAGATAACTATATCAGAAAATTCTGAAAGCGAGATTACTTTAATCGCGCGCTGTGGTAGTAAATTTATATAAATCTAATCCGTTAAATCCAGTTTTGGATTAAAACTTAATCAATTAATTAATCTATTTTCAGACAGAAGTGTTGGTGGGGGTCTTCGATCTGCGGTTTCGGATACGGACCTGGATTTGCTCACTTTGCACGACTTGGATGCAAACGATGTTAGTTCCAGAATTATTCACACTTCACAGGCGATCTCTAATAAGTGTGAACGAGCATGTGTTTAAGATAGGGAACTGCATTTTGCTTCGAGCTTGACGTCGATTCATACTTCCAGCCGTATATCCGTTCAGCCGGCAAAATTATGAAATAAATCAAGCCTCTAAGAATCATTATTATTGACTATCTGTGATTATTTCGTAATCATTCCGGCTGAACGGACATACGGCTGTAAGTAGGAATTGCCTCTTAGGCTTAGGAGAATATAATGAATCATTATAAGACTACGTGCCCGCATGACCAGTGGCGTACCCAGAAAAAAATTTCGGGGGGGGGGAATGACTTTTAGATTTTTGTTCCTTCTAGAGAAGGAACTATTGTTTTGAAACCGACTCTGCGCAGTGTTATTGTATTTTAAACAGTGTTAAACAGTCTGCGCAGTGTTAAAAACTTGTATTTTTAATTTTTCAGACGAGATTACACACACATGCTAATTACGTGATTGTCTAGACGATGTCTGTTTTCATACTTTTTTCTACATAGTCATAACCAAACAATGATAGACATCGAAGTAGCGTAGTCGAGTGGTCAAAAGCGCTAGTCCGAAAGTTGTTGTTATACTACTTCGAGGGTTCGACCCTGATATGCTTTTTTGCAAAAAAATTAGCTTTTGTCAGCATAAACTGTTTTCACAGGAGTTTTCTTTGTAAAATATATGCGTACTGTATGTTGCAGTTCCAGCAACTATGGCATGATTTTTCGAAACAAGCACGTTTTGCGAGTAAAGTTAAACTAATTTTCGATAGATTTTGTCTAGACATGCTAGCAGTGCTGAGGATATTCTTCGAATATAAAACGCGGCACCAAAGTTTTTCAAAGCCAATATTTTTAAACATGGAACAGTCCTACTCTTAATAACTATTTCGAGTCAACAATGTCAGCAAAGTAAAGTCAGTAATCGTTGAAAAGGGTTCTATCAGAAAATTTTAGTTTTATATGCCTGCATACAGTCCTGGTCAATGGTCAAGATTAATTTACGTAAATTTGCGTGAGCGGGTGACCTACATTTACATACCCTCGCTTTCGCGATTTCTTCCAGCCCATGTGGGGTCCTCAAAATTAAATAAGTACATATTTACACTGAAAATCCTGTGTCACAAGTGTCGGGCACTTGAAGGTTGACAATCAGAATATAACGCTGTGTTTAAAGTATGTCTTGACTAACCCGCTTCGTTTTATTGAGCCAAATTTTGTGCCTGCTAAAGATTTGTATTTAGAGTCCAAACGTAATCGTTTTATGTGCTAGTGACTCACAACATAAGTCTGAAGATCTTGAAAATTATTCTAACTAAAAAAACCCATAGGTGTATAAAAAACGACATTCTTTTGCAGTAATAGTTTTCTGCAAATGCTTCTTTTGCACGTATTGTCACGACGCAGGTGACCATGAACATACCATCGCATTGATTGCATCGTCAAAAGCGTGTAACAAAGAAAAGTATATTGTCATTTCTTGATGGAGTTGTTGATTATGGTTAGCGTTGTTTAGGGGTCGACTTCAGTTATCAAAGGTCGCAGGGATAGGCTAACTACCTTTCTTTGTTACGTTTCAATAATCACCTAGGGGACTCAAGTCGTAAAAGTAGGTTTTTAATGGAGTAACATGGGTTATCGGCATACAACATAATAAGCGCACAGCAATTTGCAACAATAATAATATCGGCAATTATAACAATATATACGTCTCCGCAAGTCCCGTTTCAACTCCCGAATCAGCTCGCTATCAGTCTCTCACTCTCTCTCAGTCTCTCCTCTCCGTAACCACGCAACACTCTCTCGATTCCAACTTTCACCGTTATCACTACCTCTCAACCCAACTTCTCACTTTTCGACCGCTTCTCTCACACACCACCGACTCTCACCCGCTCTCACTCTCACACTGACTAATCGACAAATCGGCTTCACCAAAACAACAGTCATTAATAAAACTTTTCGGCTTACTTTGAAGCCAACTAAACATACGGTAGTTAGGGTGGGTAGTAATTTGAGAGTTGGGGGAAAGTTTGAGTTTAGTTTTAAAATGATAAATTTTTGAATTTAGAATAATAAATTTTTATTAAATTTATGATAATTTTAAATAGGATTATGGTAGGGTGGACGTTCAAGCGAACGTCCCCGTTACACAGGGGGCCTTCAAAAAGCGAACGTCCCCGTTCGAAACAACATACTACAATACAATTTAGCAAAACAAAAGGTCGGCAATAGCAAGATATGACATAGGGAGTAATTAATAACAACAAACAATCAAACAAAAAAAAAATAACAACAAACAATCAAAATGTCTGGCAGTCCGGCAATGATGAATTATGAATTAAAAGTCCAAATGTTACTGTTCAAAGTATATATTGGGGGGTCGGCAATTTCGGGGGACAAAGATTGTGGGGATACCGTCCGCAGTTACATACAATGGCAAATAGGAATATAGCGTCAGTAGGGGTGTGGGGCGGGGCTCGAAGCCAGGAGGGGGAGCAATTGCCATCGTTTGGGTTGCTGGTTGGGGGCAAGCGGCTGGGGGTGGCACTATCGGGGCCTGCTCTAATTGAGTAGAGGTGGTCTCGGATGGCGGCACGTCCGATTGGGTCTGGGCCTGAGGCGGGGGCGGCGTGGTTGTTTGATTGGGAATCGGCTCATCTTTGGGGGCTGTGGGTGTCGCAGGGGGGGCCGCGTGGCAGTCGTCCGGGAATTTGGGTGTTGTTGCGGGTATTTTTCGTGGCGGCCCGCATGGTGGGGAGATGGGCGTCGTCAGGGGCTGGTAAACTGGGCCTCGGGGGGTGGTTGGACGCGGTGCCTCGTCCAGTAGTTTCGGCGCTGGGGCAGGGGCTGGGCGTTCTCTTCGGGGTCTGGCTGGCTTGTCGGCTTTATTAGGTGGGGGCGAGCGATGGCGGGACCTCAACCGTTCGTCGCGCGGCGTGGTTCGCAGAAAGCGAGGCTGCTCGTAGGCGTTTTGCGACCAATACGGTTGCACGGCCTCTACTGCTGGCACTGCTGCTCCCCAGGACTCGTAGAGCGCTTGAGAGCCAGAAAGGCTCAATTGCGTAGAGTCGCCTTCGAAAATCGGCTTGGAGGAGTAACGATCGGGGAATTCGAGCATGGATACGTATTCCACGGCACTGTATTCGCATCCACGTTGAATTATTTCGTCCAATTCGACAGCGGCCTCGTAATCGGCATGGTTGTGCGCGAATGGACCGTACCAAATGACGTTGGTACGCAGACTGCTCAGGACCTGGACGGCTTTGCGGACATTTTGTTTCCAAGCTTTCCGCTCGCTTGAGAGATTGTTGGAGCTCACGTTAACCACTAAGTATTTGAATTTTGACGTGTCGGCGCGTGCGACTAGAAAATCCAAATACTCAATGATTGCTCCCGGCGAGCTAATCACGTGCCCGCATTCAAGCCGGCGCAAATACTTGGCGTCTTGATCGGCAATGACCAATAGGGTTTTGGGTGGGCCCGATACCATGACGCTTTGGCACCACTCGTTCAGGGCAATTGGTGGGGATTGTTGTCGGCGTGTAAACATGGCGGCATCGTCGACTAAGCGGCCGTGTTTGTCGTGCCCATTGAAATCCCAATCGGGCGTCGGTGGCACTTTTTCCAGGCCGGATGCCCAGAAAGGGTGTTGTCCTATAAGGACATAGCTGACCCCGTCGTCCATAAAGCGGCATCGAACCTCCGGAAACTGTTCGGCAATTGCCATCCAGGCAGCTTGCCACACGGCGTCTCGCGCAAATACCCAGGGGGCATTTTTCTCAATATATTCGGCGCGACGTTTACGTACAAACGCTTCAATTTCGGTGCCGTCTTTCGTACTTTCCAGCAAAAGCGTGGCGTCGCGCGGCATGTTCAGCTGAATGAAGTGGATATATTCCACTAACTGCTTTACGCAGGTGAACGTAAAATCGCCAATTTTAATAGGAACGGCAAATCGATGGTACGCTGATAGGGGATGCCGGGCGCCATCGATATACTCGATTTGCGTCAAACTGCCGGCATTGGATGGAGTCTCAGAGGGGTCAGGGCTGGCAGGGCAGGTTGGGGTTAAGGAAGGCTCGGATACCACAGCGTCGATAATGTCCATGCCAGTGTCGGCGTCGGCGTCGGGAGGGGGTGTCCCAGGGGGAGTGCGGGGACCGTTGGAAGTGGACGTCATAATAATTCACAATAATATAAGGACGGAAATTAAAGCGTACGGCGAGGTAGATGATGGAATGTCTTAAAAAAATAAAGCATTTATAATTCTACGATCAAATAATAATGTCTTGTGACATGAATTCGTAATCGTATGATTCTACATAATTACTAATATACGTATTCTAATTTTAATGAGTCGTTATTATTTGTGGAACCATTTTGATTAAAAGGACTTCAGGAAGGATGGCATGATGGCGTGATTTGAGTAAGTACGAAATTTTTCTTTGGTTATATTTCATTACTAGCGTACGATTCTTGGTTATAATTAGTTGAATAAAAATAAAAAATTAGAATTTCATTACGATTCGTAAGTAGCATCAGTAGATTTTTAGTTGCACTAAAATACTTGGCTTGTGTTAGATTTTATATCTTTCACTGGATTAGTGGGTAGTGGAGTTACAGCATAAAGGTAAGCTAATTTTTATTTTCTTAAATTCTTAAGTTAGATTTTAGAACATGGATATTTGGCTTCTAAATGGCTATTATGGCTGCACCAGAGCAATACGTAGTCAATCAGGATACTATTAAAGATAAAATACGGCATGTAAAAGTAGTATTTAAATTAAAGGATTACAAAAGTATTATAAGTAATTGAAAGTAAAGTGTAAAGTGTTGGTTAAACATAGACAAAGTATAAGTTTAGTTGTTAAAGGCAAACTGCTTTTCACGGCTTCTCGGATTGAAATGTCTTGTTGTTTTACTAAGTTCGAGTGTCAGTTTAAGGCGCGGCACTTGCTTATTGGAATGGGATATGTTTCAGGGATTTCTGAGTTATGTTGTCCACTGCTGCGCTCGTTGAATATATGTTTGGAATTTTATACTGAGCGAAGCTATTTCAGCTGTCATTAATTGTCGGCTTGCATTTCAGTTTTCGAATTTGAGCCGATGTATAATTAATGAGCGGCATTCGGTAGCGTAATGAAAATATTTTTCAGAGGTAATATACGTTTCCCAAAGCTTATTTGACCTGTCGAAATTATAAATGACAAATGTCAGTGTGAATGAGTATATATTTCGCCGTAGAAGGGAAAATACAAGGTGAAGATCGAATGTTCCATTGTGGAGCTATATATGTGCCAGGTACATGTATGTGATTAATGACATTGCATTATCACAACTATTGCATATGATTTGAAGGTAATTGTATAATGTTAGATACTGTAGTTTGATTGCGCTTTTATTTGTTGGATAGTTTATGTTTAATGCTTCTGCACTTCATTCAGCGAATGAAGTCGAGCTGAGCGGCGTACTGTAGGCTGTACGGCACTAGTTGGTGTACCTATTTCTGACTTACGTAAGAGTTTAGGTAAGACACGGAAGTCGTATGCGTGCTTTATATGGTCAATATGTCTTTCAATAA
>JASANF010012314.1:0-15446 GCA_030248245.1 Trissonchulus sp. WLG1_4 | reverse complement strand
CCCAGCAATTATTTGGGTAATTAATTAATTGAGCTTCAGTTTATGATAGTTTGTAGTTATGCTAATAATTATGATATTTCCAACGTTGTTTCTGAAATTACTGGCTTTAGACCAGCGTATACTACTGTTTGGCCCGATTGCGGGGTATCGGTATTGGTTTCGGCTGAACACTAACTGAGTATATCATGCATGTTCTATTATCTGTAAGAGGTGGGATAATAAAAAACCCCCCAAAAATTTGTGGGTCTCTTGTGTGAGAAGAGGGTCCCGAAAATCTGAGCAAAAGTGTGCACAAAATCTAATATGTCTTTGAGTCTGGTTGTTAGACGCACAAGTGTTAATCTATCCGCTTAGTCCGACCGAGTTATGTGTATGTTTGAGCGCTCGCGCAACGCGTCGGATCACTACTACCTGAACGGGGACTGGAAGAATGAGTTCGCGGGCATGTTCGACGTGGCGGGCACGGTGTCCTCGAGTACGACGGGGGGGGCCGTGGACAGACTCGTCGCCAAGGGACCCACCAACCAGGAGCTCACTGTCGCCGTACGACTATAACACACTAGTGCAGGGATAGCAAGAGTACATGTTGTCGGTGTGCGCGTCACAAGTGGCTCATTTTGTTGGGCGGGCGATTTTTGACGCTTGCATATTCTGCGTATAGACAAATGACAGTATGTTTTAGTTTTTTTCCGAAGTGAAGTGAGGCTTTGTGACGGATTGATTTGGTGAAGTGAAGAGTGGTGAAAAGCACTAAATAGTGAAAAACGACAGTACATGTGCTCTTGCTATGGAATGCATAAACGCATTAAGGGAAACGTTCTATCTATGTAATATGATGTAGAATTTTTGGTTACGATGTTGTTGGAAATAGAATATCGTAGACTGGTTTTAGCGTTCGACTGGCTTTATGCATTCCACCTTTGGTCTCCTTTTTACCTGCCAAAGTTTGTGCTCTTGGTGTCCTTTCAAGCTGCTAAAGTGTGTACTCTTGGTGTGTGTGCATTTCAGCTGCTGTACCAGCAAGAGGCGACAGACGCAGCGTCAGTGAAGTACGAGTACTCGATGAGCCTGGACGAGAGCGAGCAATTCGAGCTGCAAGCCGGGCCCTGGAGTGATTGTTCCGTCACCTGTGGTCAAGGTACGGAGTGTGCCTTTCATGGATTAAGACCTTAGTCTCAGAACTGAATATTAAAACTTGGAAGAGCAATAAGTTCTCGTATCGTTGGCAGCACCCCTCGTCCTTAAAAATTATTTTTGTCAAGGCATTTTCAAGCCCGGTTCATATTTGTCCTTAAGGACACCTGGACAACGCACGGACAAATATTGCAAGGACAAGTTCATTTTTTGCGTACGCACTAGTCGTAGTTACAACATTGTTCATTTCATGCAGAAATTGTTATATACATTTTGCTTGATCTTTTTGTCGAGTTGCTTAGGGACAGAATGATACGGACAAGGACAAGTTTGATCCCCGGCTGCTGCTAGTTTGTCCTGTACAGAATGATGTACTCTTGGTGGAGCTTTTTTCACAAGTATGAGTCGACTTGTTTTTGTTGTAGGCCTCCAGCAGCGCGAGCTGACGTGTGTGGATCGCAAGTCGGGCTACCCGGTGGCCGAGGAGATGTGCGTCAACAGCTCCAGACCAGACGCCAACCGGACCTGCGAGACCGTCGACTGCACCGCCGAGTTAGTATTCGTTTCATCTCGTTCAAAATATTATTCGGGAACAATCATTTAGAAGCCGATGCTTATTTTCCTTAATACTGAGTTCAACGAGTTAGCTTTGATCGAATTGAAGCACCTGCAAAATACATTTCGCGGAGTATCACCTTAGGCGCGTCAGAAAGAAATGAATTTTAATCTGTTAAATCCACACTAATCCGTATATATATATATATATATATATATATATATATATATATATATATATATATATATATATATATATATATATATATATATATAACGGATTGATCCCTAGGCAAAGTCAATTTTATATTTTTACTGTAAAAAGTGACTGTTTCGAAATTTTGTAAAAATTTGGAGATTGACTAGGGGCGGTGAGAAGAGCCCTGAAATTTTCGTCCGAGGGTCCCCGCAAATGTTAGACCTCGTTACTTGTCTCAGTGTCAGTCAGTCTGACGATACTTGGACAGCTGGAAGGGTTGAGTAGAGGCGACGGTTTAGACATCCTTGGGATTGAGGGGGGAGGGTCGCTAAACGCAATTGTACCATGATAACGAGGGCCTGGTATACAAGATGACACCACACATGCGCAGCTGAGAAAATCTTGGGTGGGGGAGGGGGCGCTGTGCGAACTTTCTTAAATAAATGCCTATCTCTTGGGGAGGGTGTGATAGCCGATCTTGGGGGAGCGGGTTTAGTTTGGGGGGATCCTTCCACCCCACGCCCATGCATGGATGACGCTGTGGTGTGTGTCTGTGTGAGTGTGTGTGTGTTAATGTGTGTGAGTGAGTGTGTGTCTTTAGATGGTTCCTTGGTGATTGGTACGAGTGCACGGCGAGCTGTGGGGACGTGGGGACGCAGTACCGCGTGGTCTACTGCCACCAGGTGTTCGCGGACGGCACCCATGTCACCGTGGACGACGACCAGTGCCCCACCGAGCGCCCGCCCTACCAACAGCCCTGCAACCGATTCGTCTGTCCGGACTGGAATGCTGGGCCTTGGAGTGCGGTCAGTCATGCATCATGGTAGACTTGTCCTGTCCTTAAGGACAGAGGGACAGGGACAAGGACACTAATTGGTCAGCTGCTGGGATGATTTGACCGAAGTGTTTTGGCTTATATTTCGTGTACGAGTTTGACTTGACCTTGACTTTATTCGTGCAGAAAATTAGCTCATGCTAGAGAAACAGCTAAAGACACGGACAAAATGAACCGGGCTTTAGACGTCTAGTGCCGACGTCCTTGACCGTGTCCCTATTGTGTTGTCCTTGAGCTGTTTCTAAAAAACCCATGTTTTTCACGGCATTGGGTTAAGTTAAGTTTGTTAAATAATGCGACGAAACGATTCAGTGAACGCTTCACAGTAGCTGACCGTCTTTGTCCTAATCCCTGTGTCCTTTAGGACAAGTATGAACTGGGCGTTAGAGGACCACTTGTCATACTTGTCCGTGTCCACAATTTGTTGCCCGTCCTGTAAACTAGGACAAAGAAACCGCTGTGCAATCAAAAAATTAATCTTGGGATTTTTGCGCATTTTTAGATTTCTGTACACGAAAAAGAAGACGTTCATTTTTTAGCTGTTAGTATTTTTGCTCGCAGGCAAATCGACAGTCTTCTGGGCCAGGCCAGTAGACATGAAATAAAAGTGAGACAAAAGGAACTGTATTTATTGGTAATCAATCATTGGACTAGATAAGACATTAATTACTGATTATTAAATTGATTAATATCTAATTTAAGTAATTATTAATTAATTTACTTTCAGTGCAGCAAGCCGTGTGGCGAGGCGGAGCAATTCCGAGCGATCACGTGTCGATCAGAGAAGGAGGGCGAGGAGGGCAAGCTGTTGCCGGAGAGTGACTGCGACCACGACAAGAAGCCACAGTCCGAACGACCCTGCAACCTGGGGCCCTGCGAGGGGATCAGATGGGTCACCGGGCCGTGGAAATTGGTAGGGGGGGTCACACTTGGGCTAAGACATAATATATGTGTGAGGGTCGGCGCGTCCGGATAAAGGGTCCGGGGGGAGGGTCCAGCTCCAGAAAATCTGGGCAAAAGTCGGTAAAAAGGCAGGCACTTTTGAAAATTTTGCAGACTTTCGGGTACCGGGGGGGGTGGTGGAGGGGAAGTCCCCAACATTTGATCGGAAAGGCTTCCCAGAAATTCTACTTCGTTTCATGTTTAGCCTAATGCCCGTACAGTCGGAAAACCCTGTCAAGATTCCGTATTAGAGTAAAGTGTACTTTACCTCACTAAACTGTACAGAAGATTACGTTTTTAGATTTTTATGGCTGAACAGACACACGGTTATGTAGTATGTATTGTACATGTTTGATGTTATTTATGGGACCCTATTTTGGTTGTGAGGTGCTGGTAGCTGTACTTTTTGTTTGTGTTCAGTGCGCCAAGTGTAACGACACGACGGAGACTCGAAACGTGTCGTGCGAGGACCCAAGCGGGCGGGTGTTCCCGGGCGAGAAGTGTGAGGACAAACGACCCGACGAGACCAGAGACTGTGCCAGCACCATCCCCTGCGTCTACAAGTGGCACACCTCACAGTGGTCTGAGGTACGGGCTCATAGTCACAAAGGGACAATTCTTAAAAATAGTGGATAAAGCGGATTAGATTAAAAATTGACTCCTTGATATTAATTAATATTCATCTCAAAGTTGAGATAGTTTTACAAAGTTTTGTGCACGAGCGGGAGATACTTTTAATCTAGTCCGTTTAATCCATTTTACTAATTTGACCAAATTCTAGGGCTTAGTTACACATGTGCTGCTGAGAAAACCTAGAAGGAGGGATGTTGCTTTTGAAGTTCAGGGTAATGCATGGGTCCGGTAACTGCCCCAGTCCCCCCCTACATCAAAGTGTTGGCTGGTTTATTTAAAATATATAGGATTTCGGGGAAGTTTGATTAATGACACTGAACCAGTAGAATTGAGCGTGGTGAAAGCCGGGCAATTAAACAATTTAACCAAATCACAAACTGCCTAGTTTAGCGCGATACTGAATCAAGAGTTTGAGTCTAGCCCCTCCAAATCAAGTTTTGCTGTTGGAATGGACAGCAATGTGCCTGTTTCAGTGCTCCACGAAATGCGGCCACGGGCAGCAGACTCGCTCCTTGTTCTGCGCCATCGAAGACAACGGCATTCTGCGCAAGGTGGACCACTCGCTCTGCGACCCCGACCGCAAAGAGCACACCCAGCAGAACTGCACCAACGAGGAGGACTGCACCGGCTCATACTTCACGGGGCCATGGCAACCGGTCAGTCATACCAAGAGTACAGCATTGTGTCTCAGTCTACGGAGGAGGCAGTTATCCCTGCGGCCAAGAGTACAACAGTGCCTCAGTCTACAGACGAAACCTGCCTGTGGTCTAGCGCAGGCAGAATATGTTTGCTCTTGAGCAGTGTGTGAAGCAGTGAGACACTTCATTACGTACTCTTGGTGCAGCCGTGTGCGGCTCAGTGGAATTGAACTCTTCCATGCCGCAGGCGGCAGAGTACAGGGGGCCAAATTGAGGGTTCAGGGTGACGATCCCGAGTGTGTGTATTGCAATTTTTACCAAAATTTCGGCAGTGTTATCGAAAATTACAAAGTATTTTAAAAATATTTTTGGTCTATCAGAAAAGGAAATGGTCCCAAAATTGAGCCGTAGAGCCCCCCCCCCCCAATGTGTAATTTAACCTTTTTAGCGGTTTCTTCCGTTGTGTGCAACTGGACTTATAGTCTAACTGTTTGGGCTTGTTTCTGTTCAGTGCTCCGTGAGCTGTGACGGCGGCACCCAGACGCGCAACGTGGTCTGCTTCGACTACGACTATCGTCTGGATCCCAGCGCCTGTGACGAGTCCACCAAGCCGGCCAGCGAACAGGAGTGCAACACACAGTCCTGTGATGGTGCGTTACAACAGAGTAGTCGGACAGAGAGGTTGTCTTGCTTTTGTTTCCGGTGACAACCTCAAAAATTTCACACTTTGTTCGATTTTTACTTCATTGTTGGTGTTGGCCGTTGGGGCATCAGTTTTGTGATGGTGCGTTATCACTCACTTTAAATTTTATTGGTTGGAATTCGTTGGTTGCGGTTGGCTGTATTAATTTGAGTGGCTGAAAAGTTTTCTTGGACTCTTGTATGAGCCGGACCTTATATTTTGCTATTTCATTGACGTCAGTATCAGCAACATAGATTATCTTGCTTCTGCTTGAGGAACAATTATAGTTAATGGTGGCCGAACGGACATGCGACTGTGATTTTGAATCCACAGCTCAATCTTCTTTCCTCTAAAAATTGCTGAACCCTCTGACGAAACAGAAGTGTTGTCTCGGGGAACCAGGGGTATAGCAATTTTTGGAGATATTTTAATAGTGATGAATATTTGTTTAATTATCAAGTTGAGTGAATGGTGAGGTTGAGTTTAGTGTGCGCCACAGCGGAGTTCGGCTGTTGCCCGGACAACACGACGGTGGCCTCTGGACCGTTCCTGGAGGGATGCAGCAATTGCAGTGTCGCAGAGTTCGGCTGTTGTGCGGACAACTTGACCCAAGCCACTGGACCTGATTTCCAAGGTTGGCACTTGTTTGGATGGTAGATGGATAGGTTTACACAGGCAGATTAGGCTGCTGTGCTAAGCGGAAGTAATTTATAGAGACTTGAAGTGGTGGTGTTAAGTTAAGAGTATTACTATAAAAAGTCATGACTGTATAATATGAGTTTTATACACGATTCATAGTCTTTTTTTCATACTAACAATAACAAATAATATGAAGCCGATTTCTGGCAGAAAATTTCAGTGATAGGAATATGAGCTATTAAGGTGGTAGTGTCGCCAAAGCAGTTTTCCTCATAGGCTGCAAACTGAGAACTTTTAGCTTTGAAATTGTACGTTCACTGAGAAACTAGTGAAATGCCATATGGTGTCCAATAAATACTGCCAGACACTGGACTACCAATATCTACCAATATTTTTAACCAATCACCATTTGTGAGCCAGGCATCACACAATAGGGACATAAAAGTTCAAAAAAATCAAGCGAGATGTCAGATTGACCAGCTTGTGAAGTACATGTAATGTTTTGACGCACAATTTTTTGCCACAATTAAGAAAAATGAAAGATAAACGTTCGTTTTTCTTTTGACTTCAAAATAAGTGTCTAAATTTTTTACAATTTATCATTATTGCTGTGCGTACTTTACAGGTTACGCACAGTTTCACAGTTCAAACAGGCATTACTCCACAACCACTCAAGCAATTTGCACTAAATTTTGTGTACATAAACTAGAGCATATGTGCTTTTACTTTGTGTAAAGAATCTAAACAAAAGTTTTTTAATTGTGACGAAATTATCGAATGTGAATAGGAATTTATCGAATTTCAAAACGTCATTTTTCCGACTTTGCGACCTCACTGCTAACTATATACTGCATCAATTTTTCTGAAACTTGGCAAAAATATTTGCCTTGAAACATATTTTTAGAATATTATAAAGAAAAATGACCTATCTTTTACTGAAAAAGTTTTATAGTCGCGCAAAATCGACTGCTTTCACGACACTACCCCCTTAATCATATTTTCATCCATTCTCTGGGGAGGGGGGCAGTTTTGGAAAAGGGTGGTGCTAGTGTGTGTGTGTGTTTAGGTTGTGATGGTGAGCTGCTGGAAGGGTCTGGCGAGGGGGAGCCGTGTGAGGACTGCGCGGAGATGTGCAACGTGACCCGGGCCGGGGGGGACGAGACCACCATACAGGTCCCCTGCGCCAATCTCACCACCACTACCGTCGATTCAAACATCACCATGACAACCGAGTAAGGCTGGACCAGACTAGAGTTGTTGCTAGGCTTTCAGTAAACACTGTGCAATTCTTTCGAAAATTATGCTCAAGATTGTGGGCTGCTAAAGTTTATGGGGGGACTGGTGTTCTAACCCTCCCACACGTGTTTGTTTTATCAAGCAAGTACTAATAATATTGACTATAAGTATGAGTATGACTTACGTTCCAATGCCCGGTTATCCTAGAATGTATGAATCGATAAAACGATTAGAATTAGGGTTCCCCATGCGCATCGTTTATTGGGGGATTGCTTCATACTCCCCCAGCCCCCCCCCCATAAAAATTGTTTTTTGTTTCCCCGTATAGTTTGCGTGTGTTGTGTTTAGAAGCCCAATGGACTTGGAAAACGTGACCGTGTCGACCAACGAGACAGCCACAAACGAGACCGAGGAGATGCACTGTTCGGACACAGAGTTCGGCTGCTGCCCAGACTGGGTGACGCCTGTGGAGGGACCTGGCAACCAAGGGTGTCCTGTATTCGAACTCGGTGGGTTGGCATTGCCGTAGACTATGACTGTGGCGAGATGCAGGTGTTATGACTAAACTTATAAAGGTAGTTGAGTTGACTAGCTTATTTATGATGACGCAGTGTTTAAATTTGCAAGTAGGTAGAAGTTATACATTATGGGCGTGGGGGGAGGGGAGAGTTAAGCGGGTCCATAGAAGTCAACTTCACCCCCTAATAGGTGTTTCATCCCCGCTCCCCCCAGATTTCAATGGATCCTCCACATTGGCCTTTATTGCTCCTTCTTTGAAAAAAGTAGCGTTTTTACCTTTCGATTTCCTGGACCCTCCCCCACGTACTCTCAATTTTGTGCAATTCCTCCACCCCTTCTTACAGTATACTAATATGCAAATAACGGTGGTGTTTGCTATTAAGTATGTTTTAGGGGAGTGTGGCAATGTGACGAAGTACGGCTGTTGCCCGGACGGAGTGACTCTGTCCAGAGGCCCGGACTACGAGGGCTGTGGCGACCCCAGTTGTGCGGGCACCCTCTACGGCTGTTGTCAGGACCGACGCACCATCGCCTTTGGACCGCACTATGAGGGTGGGCTAACGTTTGTATTAACTGTGGTCGACTTGGGTTACCTAGTAAAACATATTGTGGGCCTTTTGCTTTGCCGAATTAAAGGGTTCATTATAATCTGACTAAACGGTTTAAAAATTCAGCTTAAAAAACCATTCCATAACCGCACGGAAAACCAAAAACGGACTTAACTTTTAGCGCGCTGCTTTTTAAGTAGTCTAAATGGACTTAAGGTGGTAGTTACGTTTTCGACAGTTTTTATAACGTGCTATAACTTGATCGACTCAATGCATTTAATAGCTGTCTTTTTCACGTTAAAGAACTTGACTGAAACTACACTTATGCACATTATCTAGCTTAAGTCTGTAACAAGCTAGTCAGCAGACACTGTCAAAGTAGTCAATTTTCGTGAATTTTTGTATTTTTCTTGTTTTGCTTGTAAAATTGACAGTGTAACCTGAACTAATTTTATTCTTTACACCAACATAGCCAATAACAGGGTGAATTGTAATGCTAAGTTTGGTGCATTTATATGATGCAGAAAAGAAGTTACGGACCTTTAATTTTGAATTTTTTCGAATTTTGAAAAATATACGAATTTTTGAATCTAATTTTTTCACGAAATAGGCTAAATTAATACAAATAAAAAAATTGACACATCAGAAATTGCCTAAAAAACATGTAAAATAACGCATGAAAAGATTGCAACATCGAGACTTGAGATTTAGTCCACGGAAGTACATTTTTACAGATTTCTGTCAATGAAATCAATGTAACGCAAAATTTAAACACACAAAATTTTTGAAATTTTAGTATAAAGTAGACACATATGTGTGCCAATTTATCCAAAAATTTGAACAAAATCCTTCTAGTAGTTGTCAAGTTTTGCGGACTTTTGTGTAGTGTACTTTAGTTCAAAAAGAAATGTTACATAAATGTGACCAAGAGTGCATAATAAGAAGAGTATGCCACTCTTCTGCACCCCAGCTTGGCCGCCGCGGACATGCTGCGACCATTATCTCCCGAAAAAGGCCACAACTGTGGGGGGGGTCCCCCCCTCAACCGTGGGGGGGACCCCCCCACAAACGAAGGTATACCCTCAACTAAGGGGGGGGACCCCCCCCCACAACCCAGACCATAGGTCTCAAACGTGGGGGGGGTCCCCCCCACTTTTGTGGGTATACCCACATTTGTGGGGGGGGGGTCCCCCCCCACGTTTGAGGGTATACCCTCATTTGTGGGGGGGGGTCCCCCCCCCACGTTTGAGACCTATGGTCTGGTTTGTGGGGGGGGTCCCCCCCCCCGTAGTTGAGGGTATACCTTCGTTTGTGGGGGGGGGTCCCCCCCACGGTTGAGGGGGGGGGACCCCCCCCACAGTTGTGGCCTTTTTCGGGAGATAATGGTCGCAGCATGTCCGCGCTGCTAGGCCACAAACGTGGCCAGTGTCACACTCTTCCTATTATGTACTCTTGATGTGACGTAATCTCAAAAAGTAAAAAGCGGAAGGATAAGTGTTGGCATCTAAATTGAAGGTTTTTGACATGCCCGTGTGTCTTTTTTTTTTCAATAAACGGCCGTTTTGACTAGCTACTACTATGGCTTAGCTAAACATAAAATTTACGAAAAATTGTCGTAACTGGCTGAAAAATATTTTCTGTGAAAATTAAAAATGATTGTTTCAAGCTGTTTTAGCAAGCATTTATCTCATAATAAAGTATAGTTTCCTAAATTAATATGCGTACTATAAATTATTGATTGAAAATTAATCGTAAGTTTGTCAAGTGTTACTCCTGCAAAACTGTCGAAAACGTTACTACCACCTTAACTATGCACGCTAATGTTAAGCGTGCATGTTAAATCCGTTTAGTGCAGTGGTAGTTTTGGAATGGGGTCAGACTAAAATTAAGCCGCTGACTTATTTTAACTCGTTTAGTCAGAGATGCACGCGGGGAATCGGCGAGGGGGGGTGCCCGACCCCTGGCGGAAGGGGAGGGTGGTCCCTCGTTTTGGCCATTTTTCGGCGAAAGCCGCAAAATTTTCAGAATTTTTCGATTTTCAACTCGTTTTTGGGGCACTTTTTTGACCATCAGATGGGGGGTGGGGGATCGAGGGGGGGGGGGTGCCGGATGTCTGAGGGGGGGGGGGTGCCGACCCCCCTCAGGGGGGGGGGTGGATACCCCCCCTATGTGCATCTATGCGTTTACCGTTTAACCCGATTTGCCATTCCTAAACCTAGGACCAAGAGTACATAATAGGAAGAGTATGACACTCTCCCTATTATGTCTGGCAGCGCGCGTCCAATGCGGAGCGCGAAATAGACCGTTTATGTACGGTACCCCCCTCAGTTCAGTACCCCGTCTTCAGTTGAGAGGGGGGGCACCCCCCCCCTCAGTTCCAGACACTAAGCAAGACCTTGCGCTGCTACCCCCCCCCCCCCTCAGTTCAGCACATCAACGAAAGTCTTTGTTAGTGTCTTGAAATGAGGGAGGGTACCCCCCTCAACTGAAGACGGGGTACTGAGCTGAGGGAATGGGGGTACCCCACCCCCCCTCAGTTGAGTACGGGGTCTTCAGTTGAGGGGGGGGGTGCCCCCCCCCCTCAAAACCGTACATAAACGGGCTATTTCGCGCTCCGCATTTAACGCACGCCCGAAGGCATAATAGGAAGAGTGTCATACTCTTCCTATTATGTACTCTTGCTAGGACTAAAATAAGTCCAGACACCAGTCCGTTTAATCCGGCAAAGGAATAGGCCCATGGTTTAGTAGATATATTTAGTATTTAGTAGATGTTTCGGTGACCTTTTCTATCATTTTCTGCGAGAAAGTATAACCATTTTTTTAGAAATCAGGACAGATTTTTTGTCCTCAACTTGGGTGTTTACTTGAATACTTTCACACTGATGAGTAACACTCGTTAGTCCTTTATGATTTTGAAACGTTGGAAGTATTTCTCTCAGTCAGTCAGGACCCTCAAACTTTCGGACGTCTACTACTGTACTAATTTTTAAGTAAAAATTGTGACCGATTCCCGATTGATTGCCTTACTTGGGCGCGGGCATACATGTGCATGGGGTCTCGGTCTGGGAGTGGGCTTGTCCCTAAATTTTCGAAATTTTAGGGGGACTTGTCCCGACGTTTTGGGGGCTTGAACAGACAAAAACCTAAAAACACGAAATTTTCATCAAAATTTGGCCTTTGTTCTGCGGCAGTTTTTGAGTTTTCGGGCACCTTTTTTCAGCATGAAGGAGGGGGCTTGTCCCGTTGGGTCAAATCTGAGGGGGGCTTGTCCCGGGGTCTCAAATCTTGGGGGACTTGCCCCATGTACACCTATGGACGCGGGAGGTTTTCCCCCGTCCCTCCTTTACTGGGCTGAAGTGAATGGCCCGAGACCCCCCCCCATTTCTTGATTGCCCCATGGTTTGTCTGTTTCAGGATGTGAGCGGTCGTCTCTGACTTGTGAAACGAGCCAGTACGGATGCTGTCCCGATGGGGAAACTGCCGCCTTGGGACTCCATGGAGAAGGTAGGTCTTTTTTGACACTTTCTGACTTTCAAATACGGGCTTTTTTAACTCCAAAAAAAGTTTAAGTGAGAGAATAGTGTAGGTTTAATAAGTTATTGAGTGTCCAGAACATAGTCAATGGGTATCCTGCTGAAACTGTGAAATGGTCATTTAAGTAATTTTTTTACCTAGCTTCTTTACGTAGTATTTCTCTTTTTTTAGTATTAGACTTTTTCGACCCCACAATCAGCATTGTACTTTGTCAAATTAATTTTTTCAGGCTGCGGTGAAGATTGCCTGTTGACTCGCTATGGCTGCTGCCCTGACGGTCTGACGCCTTCTGAAGGTACTCTAGCAAATTCCCACACAATGTCCCACTAGTGGGACAAGATTAATGACTACCAAAGTGAACATTGTTGTATATGTTGATGCTATATTAGCTGCTGCTTTTAGTTTAAATTTGTTTATTTTACTCAAACAAGAGGAGTGAAATTGTTTTATTAGGAAGAAAAAAGCACGCCTGTGATTTGGACATTGTTGTGAAGGAATGTGGGTACGTATGAAGTAGACCGGAGTCTGGTACCCATTTATTTTCTCATTTTCAGAGCCGTTAATTATGGGTGGGGGGTCGACCAAACCTGAAGAGGACTCCTCGACCCCCCCCCCCTTTCCACGCATTATGCCTGGCTTTATCAAGAGTACATAATACTGTCTCAATTTCAGTCTATAATATTAAATAAGAGTGAGACACTCTTTGGCTTGCCTATATTATATTCTACATAGATTGCGCCACTATTATGTACTCTTGGTTTTATGCACCGGGTTTATCCAGCTAGAGCTAGTGTTGTTTCAGGTCCGGACTTTGAGGGCTGCGGCTGTGGGACGTCCCAGTACGGCTGTTGCCCAGACGGCGTGTCGCTGGCCGAGGGACCGGGGTACAGCGGTTGTCCGGACACATGCGCCACCACATACTATGGATGCTGTCCCGACGGGAAGACCACCCAGAGGGGACCCCGGCGGGAAGGTCAGTCAGGGCTGTGGTACCACACCTTCCGGTAGTAAATAAATAGAAAGATACACCTATATTTATCTCATGCCGTTATTCTATTTGCTTGTGGTCCGGCTGCAGACTTAATCCTTCAATTGTGATAGCTGGAAATGAAAATATAGGTGATTCTTACCTTTTTTGGGGATTAAAGTGTTTCGAAGCTCATATGGTATTATGGTAATATTAATTTTACTACCTCAGACAATACTGCAGAACGTAAGCAATTGAATTTGATCACGTATTTGTGACAAGGGCTAAATGTGAGTGTATACGGGATCACCAACATCGAGATATTATCAAAGACGGTCTTCACATAGTTTTTGACTCCTCTATGTGAGTAGGACACTATTATGTACTCTTGGTCATGAGCAAAGAGCATGGATATGGAGTCAGAGTGTGGTTTGCAGGGTGCCCTTGCCGCTACCAAGAGTACGGATGTTGCCCAGACGGAGAGACGCCAGCCCAGGGGCCATTGCACAGGGGATGCGACGACTGCAGATATTGGAAGTAGGACAGGGGACTGTACTCTTGGGGGTGGGGTAACGTTGCATGACGTGTTTGGTAGCTGAGTCTGGATTTTAGTCAGTTGTGATTTGTGAATTGAGCCTGGAACGTTTTTGAGTATCAATGTTCAAATGGGTCGTTGGTCACTAAAAGTGCGTTGGTTCAATCAGTCTTTACTTTCAAAAGAATATACCTTTAGCTGTAGGGCAAAGTTAACATTGAGTATTGACCACCCTGACCATTAACCAATCAATTGACAAATTAAGTGACAGACTGTAAAGTTTCAGCGTGTTGACCCTAATTTAATCCTTTCAATCCAATTTTAAGACGACCTGAATAAGCTGGGTTGTCATGACAACTCCCCCCTTGATCCTGTACTTTGCGTTTAGACACGGTTGTTGTCCGGACGGCTACACGAAAGCCCAAGGCCCCCGCTACGAGGGATGTTTCGACGAACCCAAACCCCCCCAGACCCCGCGACCCCCCTTGGAACCGACAGCCGCCCCCCCGCGGGAGGTTGAGATGACACCTGAGCAGCTGCGTAAGAATTCACATGACCCCCTTTCATTTTTTCTCTTCAGTGTAATTTTTATTATTTCAGAGTGTCAAAATGAGTATATATTTTTAATTTAACCAGCTCTGGTAATCTGAATTTTGAAAGATTTTTTTTTTAATTTTTTTTGAGAGAATCTTTTTTGAAATTTTAATAGTTAGCCAACATGAAGTGTTAAGGCATCAAAGCAATTTTCGTTTAAGAAATAGTTTGACAAAAGTAAACTTGCTGTGAGTTGTTTTTGCGCATGTTATTTTGCATATTCCGAACCTTTCATTTTCCTGCCTATCCTTTACCACTTCTCTAAGTTTTCCTTAGCCTTGTACTTAATTCAATTTTGTTGGTTTGGCCTGTGCTTGTTTTTTTTCAAAAGCTCTTAATTTGTAAATTTAATTGAAGTTCTAAATTATTGTTATTGGACAGTTTTTTTAAAAGATATCGGTGTACAGCAAATTTAAATAGCTGCAAACTTGTAATTAAGTAAGGGAATCAGTTATCTGCAGCAAAAGAAGTGGCGTAAAGCTTGCTTCATGACTCATATCTGTACAATGTAAGCTACTGCGAAATCCGACGAAATTTTTACGATGTTTACGTGAAAAAGAGCTTTTTTTGAAAGTTTTACCCGAAATTTTAATAAAAATTGCGTAAATTTTTTAGAAATGTTTACATTTATAGCCCATATTATAAAAACTTGCTGTCCCTTGTAGCGTGGCTCTAAACTTGTTTGGCCTTGTACAGTAGTCTCAGATGTGGTGACATCAATACGGACAAGATTTGAACCGTGCTTTGAAATCGATATGTTAATATGAGGAGTCTGTAGCGGTTAGAAAACTGTCATTAATGATACAAGAAAACGTCATTATTGACATATTATCGTATTTTAAATTAAAATACAATTAGCGCCCATTATAGCAAGTTGACTTTGCGCAATCAGTGGAGCATGTCTGTGTTGTTTATTGCCAGCATCTTGCCAACTATGATTTCCTGCTGCGCACAAAATGCACGGGCACGATCTGCAAGGGGGTGCTCGATATGACGACAGGGGGGGGTCTCCCAATAGTTGGGTAGTCTGGTGGAAACTAAAGTCTGGTTTTGGTTTTGAGGTTACACTTTGCAGCTGAGGAGGTAGAAGGGGGGATGAAGGGTTGCATTGTTAGAGGGGGTCCGCCACTTTTTCGGGATTGCGGGGGGGGCAAAGCGGTTATAACGAGGGAATCGAGACCAATATTGTCCCCCTGGTTTTGAACGGAGGAGGGAGCAAAGCTAATTTAAAGGGTATCCCCCTGTCCTAAGGGG
>JASANF010012308.1:0-68419 GCA_030248245.1 Trissonchulus sp. WLG1_4 | reverse complement strand
AAACAAAACTGGACGAGCAAAAAAAACTGACAGCAAGATGCAAATGAGCTGTCCGTATATATGCATGCATATACAGCATGCATGTATACGTACAGCTCAAACAACACGTATACGCACGGGCACATATAACACAAGGCGCACACACATATATTACACATCAACACCGACACATAGGCAAGCACCAAATCGGGATTTTCCCGACACTCCCCAGGGGAGGTTGGGTACACAGGCCATCAGGTACGAGGCGGGGTTGGAGCACGAGTACCGGCATAACGAGCGTTGCGCATAGTCGGCCGGATATCCTTCGGATATATGGTGGGGGCCAGAGTGAAAGAGACCCTTTCCAAGAAAGGGAGCTCCTTCATCCAGCGAGCAATCATCTTCCACGTTCCGCGCGTAGAAAGGTGGAAGCCATCAGAGTCGATGTACTCCGGGCGCAAGTTTCCCCGTTCGTCGCGATCGAACGGAGGCTCGTTCTTGCACCAATCGACGTACGGTAGATCATAGGGATCCGTCACGTTCTCGAAAACAAATTTGTTAAAGTCCGGGACGTTCCTAGCTCCGGGCAGCGGGGTAGGGCCACAAATGAGGAGCTGGGGCGTCGGGGATGGGGTGAGGACCCTTCGAAAAAGTCGGCGCAGATCAGCGCATTGTTCAGCCCAAGTGGACTCAGGCCGCTGAGCCACGTTGACTCCACCGCACAGGATGACCATGCCGTGATCCTTGATCAAATCATCATCAACGGCAGCGAGAAAGTCAGAGTATCGGCCCCCAGAAATAACCCGCAGAGTCCCACCTTCGATATGCTTGATGTGGCGACAAACCGAGTCGGACACCAGCAGCACAGTCCGTTTGAACGGCCAAGCATCATCGGTAATGCGAAAACGTACCAAATCTTTCGTAAGCCATCGAGGGGTCGAGATTTCGTGAGCGATTTCGGACAAAAGACGCCCGTATAAGTTTTTCCCGCGGAACTCGCTCTCCGGAGTTTTGCGAGCCGCGTTCAACGCCACTCCGCAAGACCAGACATGTTCCTTTGCGCCGGTAAGAGCAATGAACTTTGGCGGTTCGTTTGTGCGGGCAGCGACAGAAGCGATGGCCTCATCCCACGCAGTCCTTAAAGGACTGTTAGGGATGTTCAATTGGCCAATAATAATAGAGGCATACAGCTCTTTGGCGAAAATGATCCAATGCGCGTCGATATTGCAGCCATTCGTCTCTGCCCAGGTGCTACAATTTTCGGCGGTGGAATTAGAACCGATCAGGTCCCAGGCAGCTTGTAGGAATCCACTCTGGCGAAGAGACAAGGTCCACCTGGCGTGTTCAATAGTCGAGAGAGCGACCAGGGGGTCATCGGAGATCACTAGCCTGGGATAATGAACGTAAAACCGCGACAAGGGATGAGACGAGCCCACGTAAACGATCGAAGGATCGCTTGGATCACTGCTAGCGTCGTTCATTGTTGTCTGAGCTCTGAAACACGCACAAACAATAATCGAGAGTACAATAACTAGCATTGAGGCGTAGTGTCTCTTCCTCCCATAGAGGAAAGCGGTGCCTATAGTCTAGGGGAGTCGTCTTCAGAGTCACGAAAGTAGGTTTGCCAATTCTTGCGTGCTTTAATGGCGGCTTTACGAGGTGTCCTCCCTACGGGAGGAGAACCATTGGAAGCTGCCTTTTCTGTTGTTACAACAGAATCGTCTCCAACCTCTAAGGGGTAAAGCAGCTTTAGTGGCCGCCGCAGGACAGATCCTGCACTTGTGCGAACAGTGGCGGAACGGATGCGCCCATCGAAGCTCGAATGTAATTCTTGAATGACTCCGAGGCGCCAAGATGCTCGAGGTAGGTTCTCCTTGATGTGCACAACTGTGCCGACTGAAGGGTGCCAAGGAGTCGTACCACGTTGACGGTGCGCGGGTACCCGCTCTCTCAGGCTCAGTAAATATTCCGCCCTCCATGTTCGCCAAAAACGCGCGACGATTTCTTGCAATCGCTTCCACCTAGCTCGCAAGCTATGAGGTGAAGGATTGTTCAAATACTCGGGGTCGTCGTCGCGACTAGCCAAATCAATGCCCCCGACTCTCCTCATAGGAGAGAGCAGGTGCATAGGCGACAAAGGTGTACGGCTCAAATCGCTCTCGACGTACACTAGAGGCCGAGAGTTCACGACCGAAACGATTTCGGAGACAACCGTTTGAAGTTCCGCAAGAGTAACCAAAGAAATCGAGAGGCTCTTTTTGAGGGCCCTTTTCACCACACCAACAAGCCGCTCGTAGAAGCCCCCCATCCACGGTGCCATTTCAGGCAGAAAGCGCCAATCCATACCGTGGGAAACGAGAATGTCTTGCGTAGCTTCCGAGTCTCGAACGTTGGACCACAATTTGCGAAAGAATCTGGATGCTGCGTGCAACTGTTTAGCATTGTCTGATACGATCACCCGTGGAGGGCCGTACAATGCAACGAATCGACGAAAGGCGAGCAAGAACTGTCCGACGGTCATATCTTCAACAACTTCGAGATGAACCGCCCGGACAACGGCACAGGTAAACAAGCAGATCCAGACTTTCTTCTGAGTGTCCCCCTCTCGCACAAATAGAGGACCGAGGTAGTCTAACCCCGTATACGAAAACGGGGGTCCCTCCCCCACGCGAAGTTCGGGAAGGGGCGGCACTGGCGGAAGATTGTACTCCCCATTTTCCAGCCGACGACAGATCCGGCAGTTTTTTAGGACTCTTTTCACTGCCGTTCTACCCTGAACGATCCAAAATTTTTGTCGTACCAGGGCCAATGTCTGAGCAACCCCAGCGTGTAGGGCCTTTCGATGCGAGTCCATGACTATCAGATCGACAAAGTGACCTGATTTGGGCATCAACGCTGGATACTTAGCTTCATAAGGCAGCGTTGTAGATTCCAATCTCCCAGAGCAACGTAGTATGCCCTGATTGTCCTTGAATATCCCCAAACTTCGACAAATGCCCTTAGGGGCTGCAGGGTTATGAACCAGAACAGGAAAATTGTCCTGTTGGACTGATCGAACCCACCATTGGAGAGCGTGAGACAGTTCCTTCTGACTCAATGGGCCCCCGCTTCTGGGAAGCGAGGTAACCGGCGATCGACAGTTCGAAGCAAACCGAATTACATAGGCCGTAATTCGAACGAGCTTACTAAGCGAAGAATATTTCAGCTCATTAATCGGCCTGTCTGTCGAGTGCGAGGTTGGCTGAGCAGCGACAATTGCTTGCTCCAAATTTGGACTTTGTCCCTCTTGCCAAGCGAGAGGTACATCCATTTGAATTTGGCGTGGCCACTGTGTCACCCCCTTGGTCAACCAAAGAGGCCCATTCCACCATAAGCGAGAGTTTTTGAGAGTGTCAATGTCACATCCGCGAGTCGGCAAGTCCGCGGGATTCTCAGCAGTAGGGACATACCGAAATTGTAATCCCTTGGCGTCGCGTAGCTCACGCAGTCGATTTTCGACAAATCGCGTAGATACCTGTTCTCTCAGCAGCCAGTACAGTACACACTGAGAATCAGTCCACAGGTACGTGCTGCCGATTTGAAGATTCAAGTGCTTCGATACGAACTGAAGCAAGCGAGCACCGATAACAGCAGCGACCAGTTCCATGCGTGGAATGGTTAATTTTTGTTTGACAGGGGCAAGCCGCGTTTTTGCGATCACGATATGCGACGTCGACCGCTGCGAATTTTCGCATTGGCGCAGATATACGACAGCAGCGCAGGCGCGGACGGATGCGTCGCAAAATGCGTGCAGTTCAAAGTTCGCGTATTCCGCGGTCCCGATGTACCGAGGCCATTCGACAGTGGCTGCTCGCGACAGCTCGGGAAGAAAACGCCGCCAAGTATCTGCAATATTTTGCGGTGCAGATTCATCCCATCCCAGCCCAAGTTTCCACAAATCCTGGATAAGCATTTTACCCAAGACTACAACAGGAGCAAGGAAACCGCACGGGTCAAACACCTGGGGTAGGGTTTTCAAAATGCGACGCTTCGTCACCGGCAAATCGACGTCTACGGGACGAATAGAGCAGCACCGGAGGACATCTCTCTCCGGATTCCACGTAAGGCCCAGTACTTTGGGTTCAGTCTCTTTCCCCCGATCGACAGGAGGGATATGACTGATCACCTCAGTCGAATTGGAGTACCATTCCCGCAAGTTCATTGACGCACCAGCGAACAGCTGTTTCGCCTCTGAGTAGTGATGGTGGGCTTCTCCAGGAGAAGCTTCACCCGTAATAACATTGTCGACATAAATGTTACTCAGGATGCGGCGAGCGACTTCCGAGTCTTGCTGCTTTAGGTGATGCGCGACGGTGGCTGCTAGCAAAAACGGGCTAGATATTACCCCGAATGGCACACGAGCGAAGCGATAAGTAACGAGGTTTGTGCCAGTAGGGGGTCGAGATGAGTCCCGAAGCCAAAGAAATCGAGTAGCGTCGCGCTCGGTCAGTTGCAGACCGACCTGCAGAAATGCCTTTTCGATGTCACTAACCAGTGCAACAGGGTGTGTTCGAAAGCGCAACAAAAGACCACACAAGTCTTCCAAGAACACGGGACCCCTGTGCAAACAGTCATTCAGGCTGTTCAGGTCTTTGCGCACTTTCGATGAAGCGTCAAAGACAATCCGCAACTTGGTGGTTGGTTTGTCAGGGCTAAATACCGCATGGTGCGGCATATAGTACACGACGTTCCCTGAGGGAACGACGGGTGCTTCTTCGATTATGCCCTGTTCTAGCTGACCCTGGAACACGGCATCATAAGCCTCACGGGTCGTAGACGAGTCACCAAGACGGCGACACAAAGATTTTAGGCGGCCATAAGCCAGAGCATAATTGTCTGGAAGCTCCATGAGGGGCTTCTTCCACGGCCACTGAACATGGTAGCGACCGTCGACGAACTGCACCGTGGACGAGAAAGATTCCAGGGCTTCTTCGTCAAATGTCCCTTTGTCTTGGCTCTCGCGCATGCCAAGTTCTTCCAACTCCCAATACCTAGTCAAGTCTAGGGTGGGGCTGGCAACGGGGTCGATGGCGGACAAGGTTTTCAGGAACATGACCGCCACCGTTTCAGGCCCCGTCTCGTCGGTGGGGATTCGGCCCGTAGCAATGAATCCCAGTTTCGAATTCAGGAACCACAAATTGGGGCCAGCCTGAATGCGCTCACTGGCAATGAAACTATAGTAATAGTCCATGCCAATGAGGATGTCAATGTTCATGAGCTCTGGGCGGTCGACAGGTGGCTCGGCCAGGGCCCACGCAGGAATGGCAGCGCCTGGAGGTCCCAAAGGGACCTTCAGTATGGGACAGGTAATAGTTGGGACGACGCTAGCGACAACCGTAAGCGTCGTTCCGTCCCGGCACTGAACGACGAATTCGACGATTTTGTGTTCCATGGTCTGGGGGCTGGCGTTCTGGAACGTTGACACAGAAAGCCACTCAGTTCGCGTAACAGTCAGACTGAGTTCCCGACACTTCTGTTCGGTAACGAATGAACGAGAGGCGCCCGTGTCGAAGAAAAAACGGGCTGTGGCACTAGCACTAGTACCCGAGTTTGATACGTAAGCCAGGGCCGTTTGCATAACAGTTCGATCGGCAGGCTGGCTGGGGGCGACAGCAATCGAGGATACGGCGGCGCCATTAGCGGACGCCGCGGGGACACGTTGCTGTTGCGGCGAAGAAACAGCTACGGGTTGCGCCGTTTGTGCAGACGCAGGCGAACCGAATTTAGCGTAGCATAAGCTCGGATGATGGTTTTGGCGCTGGCAGAATTGGCAACGTTTTGCTTTACGACAGTTACGGGCGAGATGTCCCGCACCGAGGCACCGGTAGCATCGATCCCGAAGCTGTGCTCGACGAGAGTCCGAATTTGTATAGCGCAGGCAGTTTTCGGCCGCGTGCGCCCCTTCGCAAAACGCACAGTTCGGGTCACGATTAGCTTGCGAAACGAGTGCAGAGGCTGAAGCCGGCTTCTTGCGACCATCTCTACGAGATGGACGCGTCTGACCAGATGCCTGGTCGTCCCTAAGGGACGATCGGCCAATTCCGGGGCTCCGACTGTCTCCACGAGACAACTGGAATTGTCCAGGATTCGGAGAACCGTTTTTGATAGCACCCTTTCGCTCATTCGCCGACAAATGGTGCAATCGTTCGCCCATATCGCGGGCGCGTAACTCCTGATGGAGCCATTGGCGCAAGTCAGAAAAGGACCAGTTCGGATTTTGGCCTCGTTTTCGGTGGGCTTCAACCTTCAAAAACCGGGGCAATTTCGACATTATTATTGCGTACAGGATCATATCCTGTCCCGGTTGCAACGATTCGAGGCTGCGCAGGTGCCGTTCCAAATCATCGTGCACCGCTAGAAGCGAATTAATGTCCCCAGTAGCCGTGGGCAACGACAGTAGGGCATCGATGTGAGCGAAAATGACCGCTTGCTTATCTCCGTAGCGCTCATCGAGAGTCTGTACTACTTCGCGATAGTTGGCAGCGGTCACCCGGTAGCCCTCCACCAAGCGAAGAGCGTCACCGGTTAGTAGGCCGCGCAAATAGTTGAGCTTGTCGATATCGGCAAGGTCAGTGCGGTCGTCGATTGCCGCCTTGAAGGCGTCCCAGAATTCTTGCCACTTAATTGGGTCCCCCCCAAAGGGAGAGATCGCCAATTTGGGCAATTTCACCTTTGGTGAGCCGTTGTGACCAGTTGAAGAACTGGTATTATGGTCGGGGCTATTGGGCGCGGGCGTTATAGGCTGAGCGTCCACAATAGCCGTCATTACGAAATCATTGAAGCGGCGAGTATCGTCCAGCTCCTTGGTGATTGCCGGTTCATCCTCCAGAGACTCGACAACCTCGAGGTCAAGAGCCTCTAGTTTCTGGAGGTACGTCTGCAATAGCATCGCCTTGCGTTGCAGGCGTTCGACTGAACCGGGGGCAGGGTTGGCGATCAAAGACTGTACCTCTTTGGCCTCACGGGAGGCGCTCATGCGCAGGGCTTGACGACGTTGTTTGGCTGACATGCCAAACCAAAGACGTAACGCGTCAGCAATCAAATAAAGTTAGCGCGAATGAAATACAGCCACCACTAAAGGCGCAAGCCGCAAGCAACACCAACCTGCAAGCAAGAATTGGCAACCCAATAAATGATTATACGAAATAGTGGGGATGCCCGAGTCAATAAATTGAACTTTCACTGAGTGAAAGAACAAGCGAGTAGCAAAGAGCAACTAAAAATGGTTTTGCTCCGAGGACCATGTGGGAAAATTTGGGCCCATCGACAAACCAAGTGGACTGTATAAAAGGGGTTGTGCCCACAGTATTTCCCGTTGGTACAGTTAAGGGGACTTTCCCTTCCCTGTGGGAAGAGTACGGTCCCCATGCACGAAAGTACCACCACCGTAATGCATAGTCAAATCGTTAAACTCACACGCACACACGATAGTGAAAATGAGTTAACACAAAGCGACGTGGACTAAACAGTTTATTCATAAACCGCGAGTCCAACAAAGGTGCAAACAGTAACAACAAAAGTAAATCAGCACAAACAAAGTCAAACAAACCAAAAGCCCAAAGGCAAACCAACCTGGTTATCTTGGCGACTAATCAAAACGTGAAATTAGCGGAGTCGGATAACATAAGCACGACGCCAAACTATTCTAACCAAAGCAAAACCGCGTTTAAACTATTCACCCGCAAAACAACTCGCTACGCCAAAACAAAACTCAAGCAAAAACGGCACTCTCACCACAGTGCAAGCCAGACCAAAAAAAACAAACCCAGATTACAAAACCACCACCAAACCTGCACAACCAAAAAAAAACTGGACGAGCAAAAACCGAGCTGACAGCAATATGCAAATGAGCTGTCCGTATATATGCATGCATATACAGCATGCATATATACGTACAGCTCAAACAACACGTATACGCACGGGCACATATAACACAAGGCGCACACACATATATTACACATCAACACCGACACATAGGCAAGCACCAAATCGGGATTTTCCCGACACATATGACCTCTATCCAACCAAAGAAGCAGCGTTTAGACAATAGACATGCATTTATACGGTCATGCACCAGTACAGCACACCCACCATGCAAACGATTTTCTCTATCTTGCCTCCAATAATTATATCCATGAAAACAAGAAAAACATGAATCATCCATAGTAGGTGAAAGCCAGGTTTCCGTAATCATAATTATGTCGGGTTTGGGTACAGTTTGCTCAATTTCAAATTTAAGATCATCTAATTTGTCAGTCAGGCTTCGTGCATTGAAATATAAACAGTTCACAATATGCTTAAAGGGACTACTTTTGAAAACAGCTTGTGCTTCAATTTGGTTAAGGCCACCTATACTTTTGGGACACTTTTGCCTTTAGAATTTTTCACCCACTCGCCCTTTACCCGCCGTTCTTTCAACTCAACTTCCGATCGCAACGGTGACGTTCTAATCGCAACTTTCGATCGTCCTGACGTTGTCGGTACGTCATGTCCGGGCGTACCCAGACAGTGTCGCTCAATCCCAAGGCTTCCCGGATACCACCAAACCCGGTGAGAAATTTCCAACGACTATCTAAAGTTTTAAACTTGAGTTTGATGATACGAGGGTATCCATTAGGATTCAAGCGACCGTCGCGGAAGTGATCAACAACCTCAGTTCGATCGATTTGCAATTTATTGCAAGCATTATTCACCACAGTCTGTATGTCAGAATTTTCATGCAGTCCGACTAAGACTAAGTTTTGTTTCTTGCCATGGATTTCCGCTGCCTCTACGGCTGCTTCTTTAGCAGTTTCGAATAGTTTGGGCAGTATGGCGTCAATAACGCGCGTAACAGTTTCCGTGATGAATTCAGCAGAACTGGATACGTCGTTTTTTTGGATCTGGGCTTCTAATGCAGCCACGCGCTGCTCAAGCTGGATCATAGCCGTTTTACAGCCAGTGCAATAAATGTGCACTATCCCAGGTGGTAGCTTAGATACTTGATTGAACTACGTAGTATTTAAACCAATACAATTGGCGTGTATACGCAGTGAGCACTTAGAACATGCGATAGCATGATCAGATTCGGTTATGCGACCACTGCACGTGGGACAAGATGATTGTACAGGCGTTTTAGGGGTTGTCACCGAGTTTCTAGTAGACGCCATGTATACAAAAAAACAACTAATGTCAATTCAAAATGAAAACGAAGCGTAGCGAAACGTAGCAATAATAATAAAAGAAACTGTTAGACAGCGTTCGCAAAATGAAAATAAAGCAGGTATATAGAAGCAGTCCACAAGCAGGTAACGAAAGCGATAAAGTAAACAAAGCAGCCAAGCGTATAAATGAATGTTGAAGGCGCAAGCAGTAATAGCATCCAGCAAAAGAAGCAATTGCAGATAATACAATGGTTGCCCTCTTCAGGGCTAAACCCGGATTC
Organism: Trissonchulus sp. WLG1_4; assembly: GCA_030248245.1. Taxonomy (NCBI): domain Eukaryota; kingdom Metazoa; phylum Nematoda; class Enoplea; order Enoplida; family Ironidae; genus Trissonchulus; species Trissonchulus sp. WLG1_4. The sequence goes on along the minus strand of JASANF010012308.1, from coordinate 58,977 downwards.
AGCGTTCCAACCTGAATCAAATGGGTTAAAACCATTATACTTAAGTATGTTATTCACATACTTAAAATTCGCTAGCAAACACTAACGCTGAACTTAGTGTTTCGGTTTTGTATTCACATACTTAAATTTAAGTCTTTCGCTTAGCAGTAAGCGCTTAAGCTTAGGGACCTCGGGAGCTCCCTAAGCGCTAAGCGCTTAATTAGGGGATGGTTTGGGGGAGGGGTAGATCGATTGGGGGAGGTTTTTGGTCGACAAGGAAATGAAAGGCATGCTAATTGTTAAAAATAAAAAATGCACTTTGTTGTTCAATTTCGTTTTTTTTACATTTTTGAGTATAGCATATCAATCGAAGTAATTTTTCTTCAAGAACACCTATTTAAAAATTTATATTTTGATATGCCCCCCTTAAACATAGAGCGCCGATTTTTCATTTTTCCAGGATCAAAGCGTTTGAAAAGATTTTTTTACACATTTTTCGTTGAAGAGAATTATGTTAATAATATTAAAAACTGTAATTTAAATAAACCTACAATTGTATGCAAAAATACCAGTATATAAATGAAAAAATAACGAATTTTGCATCCACAGCGCACTCCAAGCAAAAGCCAAAATTAAAGACTTAAAATTTGCTAAACGCTAAGTAAAGTGTAACATTAACTTTTAAGCGTTTATTTTGTGAATAACAGGTTAGTGCAAAATGAGCGCTAACACTTAGCAAACGCTTAGCGTTAGTATGTGAATAGCACTTAGTATGTGAATACGGGCCTCAGTCTGGTGGGTGGGATTTTCTGGAAAAATTTTGTGAGTTTTGCTTGATTTGTTTGTTTAATTTTTTATAATTTTACAAATGGTACAACTTTAAAAACATTTTTTTAAATAATGTTTTACATTTACTGCTCCTTTACGTATATACATATATACATTGGCCCGTATTCACATACTAAGTGTAACGCTTAAAGTTAGTGTTTACACTTAGTGTTAGCGCTTTTAAGCGCTAAGTGTTATTCACAAACTTGACCTTTTAACATGCTAAACATACTGAAGCGCTTAGCGCTTAGCAAACGCTTAGCGTTAGTTTGTGAATAACACTTAGTATGTGAATACGGGCCATAGTCATATATCACAGGAAGAACGCGGCTGTTAAAAAACATGCTTAAAATATTTAAAATTTATGTTAAAAATATGTAAAAATTTTAACATGTTTCTAGCACAGCACTTTCGTTTAACATGCTTTAGCAAGCTTTTAACATAATTTAACATGTTTTTTTAAATAGTGTTAAAAACATGTTAATTTAAAATCCAGTAGGCCTATTTCGCATGGTTTTAACATAAATTTAACATAATTTTAACATGCTTTTAAGGTGGTAGTTACGTTTTCGCAGTTTTTTTCAATGTTCTATTTTGTAGCAATTACTAAATCAATTTGCAAGCGGTCTTTTGCATATTGTTAATCAACTTATTTTTTACAAAATTACAATTTTTCAAGAGTCGATGTTACTCATAGTTAGTGTTTGTGACCGGCCGCGAAAGCCGCCGGCCGGCCGGCCGGCGGCCGGGCCGGCGAAGAACTTCGGCCGGCCGGCTGTGAACGGCGGCCGGCCGGCGGGCCGGCTCGTAAAATCTGGCCGGCCGGCCGGCCGGAACGGCCGAATTTTTGGATAAAACCAGTCCACCGGCCGGCTTTTTTCGGCCGGCTGGCCGGCCGGCGACCATCAGGCCGGCCGGCGGCCGGCCGGGCGGGAGAAAATTCCGGCCGGGCACAAACACTACTCATAGTGTGCACGCAAACTATTTTGGTGAAGCTCGTCAGCTCAATTTTATGCAGTTTTCCCCGTATTTCGTTATTTCTTCACTATGGTAAAGAAAATTCCGCATACAGTCAAGAAATTTATACCAAAAGCACGTTATGTGTTATGAAAGTGCTGGTATGCTTCGCTAAACGTAATAATTTAGCAGTTTTTTACAGTGAGCAAAAGTTTGCCTCAAATTTTACTAAAAAGTCAAGAAACTGCAGTTTTTATGACTTTCGTAGGCTGTAACTAATAAAATTATCAACCTTTTCACTCAATTCAAAAAAAGTATAGGGCAAATTTATTTGGCTACTGTCAAATATGCTTTCTTTGCATTCTTATGAACTGAACAGGATATTGGTTACTTCAACTGAAATCATTCATTGTGCTCAGAAAAGACGGATTTTTAAAAAAAATTTAATTCAGTTAAATAGGGCCTCGTTGGGGTCAGCTAATATTACATTAAGCACATTTTTCCCGTTCCCGTTGAAAAAATGGCAGAGAAAACTTTAAAAAATGACGTTTCAGGAGATTGAAGAAAATTTTCAATTTTTGAAGGGGTTTATTAACACTGCCAATGCTCTTGGCTGCTGTGGCATATACTAGCCAAGCTTTGCAAGTATAATGGATGCATAAGGGACCATATACATGTAAATTGTGGTGACTAGTGGCTATTGCTATTTTGTGATATTGGCATAAGAAGTTAGAAATGAGGTAAAAAAACTTCAAAGTTACAGATCGCCTATAACGACTAACAGAACTATGTTATATTTTAGCTGAAAATATTCTTAAAATAAAATAGGTTAGACCTTTTTTAAATGGTTTTTCTGAGTAGTGTAAGAGCCACAAAAATTTGCATACAATTTTGTAAGTCCTCAAAAAGTACACAAAAAAATCCAGTTTTTGAGCTATAAACTAGCGGTAAAAGTCTGAATCAATGTCAAAATTAGCTGAAATGTTGCTAATTACATTCGCAATGTCCGTGCCAAATTTGATTATGTTTGGTCAAGGAACTTTCGAATTATTGCAAAAACTTCGAAAACGTAATTACCACCTTAATAGCTATTTTACATTATTGCTAGATACACTGAATAATTTTAACATTATTTTAATATGAATTTAACATATATTTAACATGGTTTTTTAACATATTTTTAGCATATTTTTAACATAAATTTAACGTTTTTAACATAAATTTAGCATAATTTTAATAGCTATTTCACGTCTGCGCTGGATAATTTGAATCATTTTAACGTAATTTTAACATGATTTTAACATAATTTTAACATAATTTTGGCAATTTGCTTTGGCGTATTATCCCATTAATTGTCCCCAAATGACCAAACGACCCAAAATTCAAACAGATTCTAAATGTTTTGGAGGTTTCTGCACCCCGAAGACTCGTGTAACTAGTGACTAAATCCAGGTGGTCCACAGTTCGGTGCAGCCATAATAAACATGTATACACGTCTGTATGTTTGCATGAAACATGATGTAGATTAAGGTGGTAGTGTCACCAAAGCAGTTCTGCTCACAAGTTGCAAAACGAGAGCTTTTTGCTTTGAAATTGTACGTTCACTGAGAAACTAGTGAAGGTGCCATATGGTGTGAAATAAATACTGCCAGACAACTACCATTAACTACCAATATTTTTAACCAATCACCATTTGTTAGCCAGAAAGCACACAATAGAGACGTCATAAAAGTTCAAAAAATCAAGGCAGAAATCAGAGTGGCCAGTTTGTGATGTTTTGTTAGTATTGCCATGTAATTTTTTGACGCACAGTCTTTTGCCACAAATAAGAAAAAGGGAAAAATGAAGGTACGTTTTTCTTTTGATTTTAAAATTGTAAGGCGACTCGTTGCCGCTCCTACGAATGGCCCAAGCGGGAACGGTAGGTACTAGCTTCAGGGGAGGATCGTTTTTTCGCCCCTAGCCTTAACCACATCGCCAGCGGGGCTTCCAGGTACGATGAGCGGGGTCTTCCGTACGGGCCGGGGTTGCCGGACACCGACGGGAAAGGGGCTTACCTAAACTACGGGGCAGGGCGCAGTAGGCGCAGCACACAAAATATACCGCTTGCTACAGCCGGAATAGGCCTCCCGAATATGCGGCGGTAGCGAGCAGCGGACAGGTAGTTAGCGGCGCATACGGAACGCAGGGATGGCAGGGCCTCTTTAGGCCGATACTGCCTGGGGACACACAACAAAATACGGCAGGGCTTCTAAGCCTGAACTGCCCAAAACGGACACGGAGGCAAGGTAAATTTGGATTATTTAATAGAAGAAACACAGCAAGTTAAACATAGGCCATTTGCGCCGAACGGTAGGAAGTTAAATAGTAATACAGTTAGACCAAAACGAGCCGCCGCGCAGGGCCGAATAATACACGCAGACTGAATATAATCCAGCAGGCTACTTTACAGTAAAATGTGCCTAGCGTACACACACATAAGGAATGGCTAGTACGTATATAGTGTTAAAATAGGTTGAGCGTAAATTCATATTGTTAAAAGTAGGAAAGGTAAATGAAGTGTGAATGGGGAGTAAGGGAGGGTCTCTCAAGTGAAGCCTTACAAAATAAGTGTCTCTTTCACAATTTATCATTATTGCTGTGAGTACTTCACAGTTTACACACAGTTTCACAGTTCAAACAGGTATTACTCTGCATTGTGCAACCACTCAAAAAATTTGCACTAAATTTTGTGTGCATAAACCAGAGCATATGTGCTTTTAGTCTGTGTAAAGAATTCAAACAAAAAATTTTTTAATTGTGACGAAAATATCGAATGTAAATAGGATTTCAAAACGTCAATTTTCCGGCTTTACGACTTCACTGCTAACTGTATGCTGCATCAATTTTGCTGAAACTTGGCAAAAATATTTGCCTTAAAACATATTTTTAGAATATATAAATAACAATGACCTAACTTTCACTGAAAAAGTTTTATAGTCGCGCAAAGTTGAGTGCTTCCGCGCACTACCCGCTTAAAAACTGAGCCGCAAAGCTTTAAGCAATTTTATTTGAAAGCCATAGGCAATGCATACATAACTGTTAATATCTATATACTTATAATAACTGTCAGAGTTACTCATCATTAACCCACGTAGCAGATGAAGGATACTGTAGCTGCATGTAGAAGGATACTGTAGCTGTATATTTGCAGACTTTTTTCTACTCAATTTTTTTCTATGATACCTGGCCTTAGTGAATTATCAGGTTTGCACTTCTGGACAATAGACAAAGTACTTCGGCCCAAGATGCTTTTCTTCTCATTCCTGCTCTATTATATATTGCATAAGTAGCTCCACTTCACCCCCTTCCAGCAATTAATGCATATAACCCCGCCCCCCATGTATATATGTAGTACATCATTTGTACTTGAAAACACAAGTGTATATACGTGCATGACAAAGTTCAAACTAAACAAAAAATGACCATGACCAAAAAAACACCAGGGATAAAATTTAAAATTAAAAAAATATAGTCAAGTGGCAAAAGGCACGTACTTCACATATATTTATAAATATATATAGACAAACAAACAGACAGACAGACAGAAGTTTACTTCTCACGCGATTAAAATATTAAGAAACAAAGCAGAAACGTTTAATATATACTCAAGCAAATAAATCAGCCAAATCATTATCAGCCAGAAATCAAAACAAAAAAGGAACAATAACGAGGTTAGTGTTCAAAACATTCCGTGAGAAGGAAATGCGAGAAGTAGGACAGGAGTGGACAGAAATACGCTGTCACTTGACCCCCCGCCCCTTAAGGTAACCGCTTAAATCTAGATTTCTAATTTTGGCACCGAAATTGTTCAAACTATTCGAAGCAACAACATCAGCAGGTAAGTTATTCTAAATTGGGACTACCCTGTAACAAAAATTACTTTTCACAGTCTCAGTGAAAGGGATACGATCTTGAATCTTCATGCTATGAGAACGAATGCTAGCGTAATTTGCGTATGACCATCCTAAAATTTCCATTGGTAACTCTACCATTCCGTGTAAGATGCTATAGATAAGTTTTAAATCTACAATCAACCGTCTGTACTCTAAGCTTTCTAGTCTTAGAATGTCCAAACGCTGAACATAAGACAAATTACTAATACCGGGAATAATATGTTTGGTGTAAAAATTCGAGTCTCTAGTTTTAAATGATTTAAAAATTAGAGAGCAAACACGCATGGCTTTTTTGAAAATTTTTAAGCAATGCTCAGATGACTTTTGATTTGAGGAGATTATAAAACCCAAGTCATTGATATGGTCCACGCAGGCCAATATATTAGTATTCATGTGATAAACAGGCCGTTGTAAAACATTACTAAAGACAAAAACATTACATTTGGCAATAGTGAGTGGCAATTGCCATAGAACAGACCATTTATGAAGCTCATCCAAATCTTTTTGAAACTCCAGAGAGGAAAGAACGGAAGACTCGGTTATATAAATAATTTGGCATCATCGCCGTACAAAATCATTTCTGAGTTTTTAATACTTTCTGGCAGATCATTTATATAAATAGAAAACAAAAACGGACCTATGACCGTGCCTTGGGAAACCCCACTCTTTACATCAACGAAGTTGAATGCAGCATCCTTTAGTCTTTACCTCTACAAACTGTTTGCGATTACCCAGGAAAGACTCAATTTACGCTAATGATTTACCCTGAATTCCATAACAGCAAAGCTTATGCAATAGTAAGGCGACTCGTTGCCGCACCTACGAATGGCCCAAGCGGAACCGGCAGGTCCCAGCTTTAGGGGAGAGTCATCTCTCGCCCTTAGCCTTAACCTAACCTCCAGCGGGGCTTCCAGGTATGATGAGGGGGGTCTTCCGTGCGGGCCGGGGTTGCCGAACACCGACAAGAAAGGGGCTTACCTACTCTACGGGGCAAGGCGCAGTAGGCGCAGCACACAAAGCAATATCGCCTGCTACAGCCTGAAAAGGCCTCCCAATAGCTTGGGGGGTAGCGAGCAGCGATTAGGCGGATCACGGCGCATACGGAACGCAAAATAGGCAGGGCCCTCTTGGCCGATACTGCCGGAGCACACCAAAACGAGGACTAGACACGGCAGGGCTTCTAAGCCAAAACTGCCCAACAACGGACGCGTACACAACTAATAAAAATAACGTATTTAATGAAAAGCAGAACAGGCCATTTGGGCTGAATACCGTTATAGAAAGTAATACACGAACAGCCGTAACAAAAGCACTGCCGCTCAGGCCTAGCGCACCACCTCACACTGACAAATAATCCTGCCGGCTACTGTATAACACAGTCTGACTAAGCGTCTACACACAGAAGGCATGTCAAGTACGTATATAATGTTAAAATACTATGAGCGTGTATTCATAAATGTGTAATGTTAAAAGGTAAGTGAAGTGAGAATAAGGGAGTAAGGCAGGGTCTCCCAAGTGAAGCCTTACACAATAACTTCCTATGAGACGCGGAATCAAAAGTAGGGATGTTTAAGTTACAGAATTTTAAATCAGTTAAGTTTTCAGTTAAGTTATTTGCGCAAAAATTAAATCAGTTAAGTTATCAGTTAAGTTAACAAAATTAAATCAGTTAAGCTATCAGTTAAGTGAACTGATAACTGATAACTTTAACTGATTTTAATTTCAGTTACATGGTAAAAATTTGGAAATTTTTTAATCCAAAAATTTTTACTCAAAATCTACTTTTTAAGTTTTTTCAAGGTTTTTAGATTATATGAAGGCCATAAATTAGACTTATTATTACGATAATTTTTATTAACATGTATAACATGAATACTTAGATTTTTTCTAAAAGCTGATTAACAAACACCTCAGAACTAGATTTTAACAGGATTTTAGATTTATTGGTGATAGGGCATGTAATTTCTTAAAATATCCAAATAGAGTGCCTTTAGCCCACAGCAAATATAAAGGAGGAGCTAAAATCATAGTATAGAATGACACAGTAGCGACGTAATCTCACGTTGTGGGCGTAGCTGGAAGAATGCCACGATCTGATTAGGTAATGGTAAATCAATTTTCCTGGAACCCATTGGATGCACCCAACGTGTCCCATTTGGGTCTAATTTTTGCCGCTAATAATGTAGAATGCACCTACCGCGCTACAGAACTAAAATGAGGATGTCATATTCTTTTCATTATGTGTATTATATGCCATATGTGGCTACAATACATCGAAAAAAAAGAAATGTGCACATTCAGCGGTAAGTGTATCTGCGGTATGTGTATATACTCACATGTGCGGTATGTGTATGTCTGCATTCAATATTTCAGCTCACATTCCTACAGCAGAACTGAAATTGCTTAAAGGCCTATTCACACGAGGGCGCATGAGCGGGCGCATTGCATGGCGTACGCCATGGCGTACGCCATGGCGTACGCCATGGCGCATGAGCGGGCGCATGAGCGGGCGCACACGCACACTTGCCTACTGCATTGTGTGAAATAATGCAGCAGGCTGTGTGAAAATAGAATGCCCCCGCTCACACAATGCACACAAGCACACTGCACACAATGCACACAATGCAGTAGGCAAGTGTGCGTGTGCGCCCGCTCATGCGCCCTCTCATGCGCCCGCTCATGCGCCCGCTCATGCGCCCTCTCATGCGCCCTCTCATGCGCCCGCTCATGCGCCATGGCGTACGCCATGCAGCAAAATGAGCCCTGTGTGAATAGGCCTTAAGTCAGTTACCCGTTGAACTGAATTTTTATTTTCAGTTATGCGCTTAACTGAAAAGAAAATCAGTATTGACGCTTAACTGAAAATAAAATCAGTTTTGACGCATAACTGAAAATAAAATCAGTTAACTGATTTAAATAACTGAAACTTTTTGGAGTCTAAATCAGTTAAGTTATCAGTTAAAGTTAAAGCTCAAAATAATTTCAGTTAAAGTTAAAGTTAACCCCGAGAAATTAAATCAGTTAAGTTATTAGTTAACTTTAACTGATAACTTTTTAAAAAAGTTATCAGTTATCAGTTAACTGAAACACCCCTATTCAAAAGCCTTTGCGAAGTCTACAAAGCAAACATGTACATTTTTACGGTTATGTCGAGAGTTTATCCATTTGGAAATGGAAGTTAAACAAATTGTAACTGTGGATTTGCCTTTAACAAAACCGTGTTGGGCTGCGTTCAATAACTTGTGCTGTTTCAGGAAATCAGGTATATGTTCCTTAACCATATGTTATATCACTTTACAACATACAATGGTTAAACTAATAGGTATATAAATGACAAGATTCGAATTTTCTCCTTTTCTTTTGTCCACTAGGATTATTTTCGTTTTTCGTGCATAACCACATCGATGGCACAGCACACAAATCGAAGCTAGTTGAGAATAAGATTGTCAGAGGTTTGACGACAGAGGCTACTATGTTTTTCAGTAACAAGGGAGGTACACCATCTATACCTCGTGAAGGCTTATTTAGAAGCTTTTTTAGGGCTTTCAAAACTTTTTCTTCTGAGATGAGCAATGTTTCAATACGCGCGTTTGTTCGAGTAGAAAAGTATGGCAAGCTAAGCTCCCATCGTCAATTGTGAATACAGAAGAAAACGGACTATTCAACAGCAAAGCTTTGTAGGCGCTACTATACGCAATCTTGCAAACTGCTTGCAACGGCGGAATGCTCTTTCCGGAAGAAAATTTTGAGTTTATATACTTATAAAAAGTTGTGAGATTTTTTGAATTCTGAACTCTATGTTCTGTTCTAAAAATATCGTCAAGAATAAGGTGCTTATTGTGCTGAGCAGCCGCTTTATATTTCAACAAGTCACAATTCAATTTGGTACTCTTTTATACACGCCATAATTTAGACTTTTTGGTCCACGATTTTTTGATTTCTAAATTTCTGGTATACGATCGATTATGGCGAATATATTTTTTGGCACAAAAATTGATATGGCATATTCAAGAATATTACCGAAATTTTCCCACATTTCGTTTAAACTGCTTGAAACAAGAAACAAATTTGCCCAATTAATACTATCTAAATTTGATTCATTAGAGTGTAATTCACAGACTTATAGTCATACATTACTTTAGTAGATTTGGTGTTGGACAAGGATTGTGTATTACAATTGATATCAAAGCGGATACTGTTATGATCACTAGTTGAAAACGGGCACAATACATAAACGTTTGTAATTAATTGTGGGTCTGAGGTAAAAATAAGATCCAAAACATTAATGTTTCTGGTAGGACTGTCAATTTTTTGTACTAGTCCTAACTCACAGAAAACTTGGTGATACTGTATTTCAGCGAGGCTAAGCCGACTGTTACCAGAACTATACAGGTTTGGTAAATTAAAGTCACCGACAATTATGAGATCACCGTGAAAATATTGAGATTTTAACTGGTCAAAAAATTGAGCGTCCACTGTTTCAGCACACGAGGGGGATCCATATACGAGGCAAACTTTCACAGACCAGCGTTGACCGTTACCCACAGCCACAGAGTCTCCAAGTATCCTTCAAAAGAATTTATCTGATAATTGTAATTTTTTTGAATCATGGCCACCACTCCCCCATGCTTGCGGGTAATACGGTCAGCTCTAAATATGCAGTATTATATATAATCACGTAACAATCAGTAAAATATATTCCAGGGCCTAAAATGTCCCCTTCCCCCCGAGACTACCGCATTAGCAGTCAACAAACAATCATGGCAATTAAACTCAAATGTAAAAATATGTATCATGAATAAAAAACGTCTAGTAACATGTAGAATTTATTTGAAAAACATGTTAAATTTATTCAAAAAAATCTTAACTTTATTTGTAGCTAAAATTGACACAGATTTAACATGTGTTAAAAACATGTTAGAATCCTGTTAAAAACTTTAGCATGTTTTTAACATATTCAAAAAAACATGTTAATTCCATTCAAAAAAATTAGCATGCTTTTAGCATAAATTTAACATATGTTAACCTTATGTTAAAAATCAGGCTGGTGGGCGGAGCTTGCGAAAAACATGTTAGATTTATGTTAAAATTTTAACATATTTTTAACAGGTTTTTCACACATGTTAATTTCATGTTAAATTGAATCCAATTAACATGATTTTAACATGTTTTTAAATGTGTGGTTTTCCTGTGTATTGCGACTGTATTGGTCATAATTTTCGTTGATTAGTAGCCCCAGTATGTCAGACAAAAATTGAGTGGAGCGGGTTTTTCCCCCGCCTGCTATTTATTTAGGCTTTGGCTTACATAGCACTAAAGGCCGATTCACACGGTGCGTTTTTGCCGCTGCGATTTTGACGCAAAACGCAAGCCGGAGGGTGTGGAAAGTGAAACGCACTGTCTGAACAAATTTTGCGGCCTCAGTGCATCTCGCATGCCTGTTTGCTGCGTCTTTACAGTTTCAAAAAAATTACAAATTGCTATGCGAAAATTGTTCAAACCAAAACGGCCGCAGCATCAAAGCGCAATAAAATCGCAGGTCAAATCGCAGTCTAGCTTTCAAGGTGGCGCTCCTGAAATGTGGCTTTTGGCCACTATTTTAAAAACGCGCAAAAATAAACGTACCTCGTAAGAACAAAAGTTGTTCAAAAGTGAATTTCCTTTAATTTGCTGCCCATATCACATAAAAAAATTTTTTTTGAAAAAATTTTTTTGAGCTTTTTGAGCAAGAAAAATAGATTTTTTCAGAAATCGCCTTACAAGCCAATGCATTTACTCGTGTGTAATGAATTTGAAAGACTGAAAAACACAACTAGCTGCGTTTTAGTTAAGGTGGCGCTCAGGGGAACGGACCTTGGCGTTTAATTTTTTTCAGCGACATTTTTGACCATAATGTCTTGAAGGAAAGTTGTTCAAAATAAAAAGAGCCTTCATTTGATGTGCATATTGTTATAAAAAATTTTTCAAAATTTTTTGGACAATTTTGTAGCCGTAGCAAAAAAAATTGAAAAAAATATAAAATGATCACTCATATCACTAAAATTGGCGGTTTCTTAGCTTTAAATCGATTTATTAAACATGAGAATATGTTGAAGCTTTGCTGAGCTATTTAGTTGTGAAAATAGAAAATCAAAAATGAAAAACCTAAAAAGCTGATAAATCTTCGAAAATATCAAATTTTTGATTTAATGTCCTAAAAAATTGACTATGGCTTTTGGTAACTTTTTTAACGGAAATATGCAGTCATAGGAAAGGTGTAATTTTTGAAAAAGTGAAACGTGTGGGCAAACCTCACATTTTTGCGTAGCGAAATCGACTACTTTTTTTGGACATGGGTCCTAGCTACCGATTGCGATCGAGTTGAAATTTTGCACAATGATAGAAAGAATATAAATGCAGACGTAAATGTTTTTTGAATTTTTAAATTTTGGCTCTCAACACTTTTTGTAGCCGCTCAAACACAACTGATTTTTGAAAAATCAATTTTTTTGCAAAATCTAAATCGAAAATAAAAAAGCAAAGACCTTTCACGTCTAGATTTTTAAAAGGTCTTTCGATCAATACCAAGATCATCAAAATCGATTAAAGTTTCGCTGAGCTAGGTCAAAAACAAATTTAGTGTGAATAGGAAATTGAACATGGCCATAAAATTTGACACATTCACATTGAAGTGCTGAAAAGTATTGTAATTAGGGTTTTTTGAGGCCTCTTTGATGTACAAATAAGCTGGTATTGCTACTAATAGCATGAGCTTGGTTCCAAACATGACTATTTTTGCTGAGCGCCACCTTAATAAATAAATCGTAAATACCAGCGAAACGCCTAACAATCTTCCCGCAGTTAGTTTTACCTCAAAATGTAACAAAAATGCTTTTTTTAGTAACAAAAACCAGCGAAAACCAGTTCTGTAATAATTAACCGATTGGAATTCGCTCCAATTTTAATAGTTTCATTGATAACAGCCAGTTTAACAGTTAGCATTCACTGATGCTAATTCTAATGCTAATTCTCAGATTTCTGTGTAATTTTGGGTTGGTCGATTTTCCTACGTTAAATTACACTGTTGAGGCAGGTAGGTCGTTTTCACTCTGATTGAATAATTGTAGTTTTGAAAGATAAAGCAAACTTGCGAAATCAAAACAGGTTGCCCGGGGTGATTCGAACCACCGACCTTCGGATTTGCAATCAGATGCTCAGTAAAGACAAGACTCTTTACCATCTGAGCCAACCGGGCTTGAACTGGTTGACTCTAAATAAAATTATTGTAATTGCAGAAGCGGAAGAGCAGCAGAAGACATACTTGCATAAGGCTTACATATTATTATTGATCTGTAACAATCGACTATTTACGTTTTTTAGTGATTGCAAACTTCGACGAAACATCGTTACGTATAGTGTACCTGCTGCCAGTCCGGTATGATACACTGACGGGTAATTACATAGTTGGTAGTAGTATGACAGATCATGCGCATTAATGCCGATTCTTTATAAGCTAACAACGTAACTCGATGGTCTAGCGGATTGATTCTTACTCTCGGTGCGACAGATCTGGGGCCTGTTTCAATAAACTCACAGGTGCACAATTGTGACAAATTTGGCTGCAAAATCAGGTGATTCGTAATGAAATTCTACGTGTATTCATTACGAATCACCTAATTTAGTACTAACAAATCTCACAATTGTGGGCCTGTGAGTTTATTGAAATGGGGCCCTGGGGTTCGACTCCCAATCGAGAAATTTTTTTATTTTTCAAAATTATGTTTCATTTTGGCGTGCATTTGTAAAATACAATATTAACTGCAATAATATTTTTCACAACACAGCAGCTGATCTGTACTAAACAATTAAATTTCCTATTGTCGAAAAGTCATCGCAGAGGCTCAAAATGGACACCCCGACTTCTATAAAATAAAAATTTTTCACTCAACAGACGTGTTTGTTGAGTTCGCAGTTCACCAGCAAGACTTTGGAGCTAATCAGCAGTAGATGTGTACATAAATCGAGATTTACTAGTCTTTTATCCACAAATAATGGCCGTGTTTTATATTTCCTGTGGAATATTGTCACTCAAGCCTCACATTTTAACCACTCCTCACTCAGCAGAAAAGCTTGCTTGTGTTTAGGCTTACTTTTGCACCAGCTTGCCATTTAGCATCTAAAATTGGTCCGAGACTGCCGTTTTTCGAAAAGTCACATTTCAGGAGCGCCACCTTAAGAAGGCGCTCCGGTAATCAATAATTTGGGCTATATTTTTTGAAAACAGCGAAAGTGACCTGTCACTCTTGAAGAAAAGTTGCCTAAAATACTATTTCTGATGTTTTGACGTGCATATCTCCATAGCAAAAAATTTGGAAAAAATTGGACAATTTACTGATTTTATTCGACATTTACACAAATTCAGCAAGTAAGCCAGTGCATCAACGCTTTTTGAGGTTTTGCAAACAGACGATACGTAATTTTTATGAGTCGTAATGAAAAATTAAAACAATTTTATTGCGTTTTGTGCAAAAAAATCGCACAAGAAACCACTTTCAGAAGCAGTAGACTCAAATATAGGCTGTGTGAATACAAAACCAATTTTTCGGCATTCGATTATAAAATGCTGGTAAGATATTTTTCTACAAAATTTTGCGCAAGTATAGCCGTAGGCTCTGCGCAGTTGAACAATTTTTTAGTTTTTTAAAATAAAGCTTAGAAATTTTTTTATATGAATTTTATTGCTCAGAGTTCGACTTCGAAAACACATAATGACATTTTTTATCCAAACCTGACATATATGTTAAAAACCAAAATAATGTTCAACTAGAGAAGCACATAAGCTACATTTTGGTATATAAAGTGTGACTATACGCAAAGTATAAGCAGAGTTATCGTTTGCCGAAAATTCACTCACGTTTGGTGCTCTGGGAGTCACGTGACATGATCACGTGATTTGAAATTTTGCCTCCAGTGTTCCTTTCTGCCATACTACATATATGTATAGTAAAGTTTGACATTTGCCAACTTTTTTGCCAATTTTCGATGTAACCCCCGATTCCCGGAGCGCCCCCTTAAAACACGTGCGTGAAGTTGGCAAACACTTTGTCAGTACAAATTCTGAAATATGATTTTTCTGACAGTTCAGAATTTGTACTATTTTGTACCACAAGTACCACATTTTGTACTAATTTGTACTACGAGTACAAATTCATGGAAAAGTGTCTGCTAACTTCACGCTTTGAGCCATGCACAGACAGGAGTAATGCACTACTGTATCACATTAGTCAAACTTTGTTAAATTCATGAACTTTGCAATTTTTTACTAAATTGCGTAATTAAATAAATAATATTGAAACCAGCATACATTTATAAGTGTTATTCATTCGATTTTGACAATTTGTATGTCTGCTGTGTAGGTACTGGCTCATCCAACCAATTTTTCAAATGTTTTTTTCTTCAAGCCAAACAACTCGACAAAAGCTTTCAACATTTTTGTGTGATTTCGATACGTTTTTGTCATACTACAAATATCCACAGCTAGTTTCTTATTTGGAAAATAAATATAAAGCTTACTGGTTCTGATAAAACGAAGACATAGTAATATAAAATTTTTAAAATGAAATCCTGTAATGTGTGCGATTGGCTCAAATCGTGAAGTTGGCAGACAGTTTTCCGCGGATTTGTACTCCTCGTACAAATTAGTACAAATTGTGGTGACTGTGGTACAAAATAATACAAATTCTGAGCAATCAGAAAAATTATATTTCAGAATTTGTACTGACAAAGGCTGGAATTCACAACCTAACACTAACACTAACTTCTTCCTTAAAAGCTAGTAAAACACTTAAATTTGGGCTCGAAACACTTAAGGTGGCACTCCTGAAATGTGGGTTTTGGCCATTATTTTGAAAACGCGCAAAAATAAACATGCATCGTAAGAACAAAAGTTGATCAGAAGTGAATTTCCTTCAATTTGATGTACATATCACATAAAAAATTTTTTGAAGATTTTTGAGCAAATTTCGTCAAGAAAAATAGATTTTCACGGAAATGCCTTCACAAGCCAGTGCATTTACACGTATGTAATGAATTTGAAAGGCTGAAAAACACTAGCAGTTGTGTTTTACTGAAACGTAATTAAAAAATTTTGGTGTTTTATTGAGTGTGGTATAACTTTTTTGAGAACTAACGCAATACTTTCTGCATGAGACAGAAATATAGTGCGTGTGAATACAAACGCAAATTTTCGGCTTGCGATTTTAAAAAATTGGCTCAACGAAAAAAGTTGAAATTTGGCACATAAATCCACCTTGTCATCTTCGAGCGGTCGCAAAATTTGATTTTTGGCAAATCGATAGTATCTAAAAAATTTAGCCAAATTTATGTTTTTCAAAAATCGCGATTTTAGTGTTTTTTGATATATCAATCATATTCATCAAAAATGACTTTTTGCGACCGCTCGATCACGTTAAGGCGAGCAAAATGAGCTATTGATTGTGCAACAGCTACTTACTTGCGAAGAGAAATCGCAAGCCGAAATTCCACTCACGTTTGGTCTACAGTGAATGCTAATTTGTATCAATCAACTTCATTTTTTGTATTTAGGCATACTTTTACACCAGCTTGCCATTGTGTATCTAACATTGGCCCCAAACTGCCGTTTTTTGAAAAGTCACATTTCAGGAGCGCCACCTTAAAATGTTAGTGTTTCAAGCCCAAATTTAAGTGTTTCACTAACTTTTAAGGGAAAAGTTAGTGTTAGTGTTAGGTTGTGAATTCCAGCCAAAGTGCACAGGAAAAAATATTAGTACAAAAAATGTACAAAAAAAGTACAAAAAGTTACAAAAAAAGTACAAAAAATTTTGTACTTTTTTTGTACTATTTTTGTACTTTTTTTGTAATTTGGCCTGGCAAGTTTGTACTTTTTTTGTACTTTTTTTGTACATTTTTTGTACTTTTTTTGTACATTTTTTGTACTTTTTTTGTACTGTTTAGTGCAAGTTTGTACTTTTTTTGTACTATTTTTGTACTTTTTTTGTACTTTCTATTCAAATCTTTTGTACTATTTTTGTACTTTTTTTGTACTATTTTTGTACTTTTTTTGTACTTTTATTTTTTTGTTTCAAGGCTAAATTTTCCTTAAAAAATGGATAGTAAATCACTTAAATAGGCCTTCAAAAAGTAAAAAAGAGGTTAAAATTTTCAGTCATTTTTGTACTTTTTTTGTACTATTTTTGTACATTTTTTGTACTATTTTTGTACTTTTTTTGTACTATTTTTGTGCTTTATTTGTACATATCTTGTCATTTTGTTTTTACGATGTGACATAATGCTGACACCTATTCCCCACCCATATTTGTGGGGGCCCATAAGGAAAAAAGTAAACCCTATTTTCAACTTTTTGGGTCGTCCTGTGCTCACAGATGTACATGGGGAGGGTCTGGGGGGGCAAGCCCCCCCCCCGAGAGTGGGGAAACCGGGACAAGCCCCCCTCCTTGGTGCTAAAAGAAAGGTGCCCGAGCACTAAGAAATTGCCCCAGATCGCCGTAAAATGCTTTAAAAATGGGTAAAAAGCTAAAAAATTTCTAGAAATAGCCAAATTTTCCCAAAAATATCCATTTTTTGGCAAAAATTCAAAATGTTTGCGTTTTTGTCCGCTCAAGCCCCCAAAAAGTCGGGACAAGCCCCCCTAAAATTTCGAAAATTCTGGGACAAGCCCCCCCCTGCAGACGGAGACCCCGTGTACATGTATGCCTGTGCTCCACATAAATTGGATCCATTAATGCTCGCGGCTGTTATAACGACCATCTTTCGTCTAACTGTTGCACTAATAAAATGGATTATAACACTAACTACTTACGTTTCTGAGTAATAAGCCTCGAAACCTGCGGGAAAAAACCCTAATGCGGGAAAAAACCTATCACTTTTTCATTGTTCTATTAGCAGGGAGTATAAACTCAATTTCATCGTGTTCTACAACTCTTAGGCTAAAGCATGGACTAAAAAACAGTTTCTCCGACACACATGTGACTCACAATGTTTCTTTGAAAATCGACTCTTTGGCCGAAATGACTTCTGCCCAAATATGCATTTTTTCAGAATTTAAAAGCATTAAAACTTGTCCTGTACATTTAGCAAAGCTTACTAGAATTTTTCCGCTACAGATCAGCCAACTTTCCTATCCTACCCACGCTGCTGCCCTTGGTGAAAGGGCATTTTTATAATAACATACTCGCGCACGCACGCATACTCAAAACTGAAAACACAATTAGAAAAATGATACAAAAATAGTACAAAAAAAGTACAAAAATAGTACAAAAAAAGTACAAAAATTGTACAAAAATTGTACAAAAAAAGTACAAAAACTGTTAATTAAAATAAGGCAAAAATTCATTATAAATTGGAGTACTATTCATCAACAAGTATCGGAAACATATTAAAATGTATCAGACAAAGCACAAAAGCATTTTTTAAAATAGTACAAAAAAAGTACAAAAATAGTACAAAAATAGTACAAAAAAAGTACAAAAAATGTACAAAAATAGTACAAAAAAAGTACAAAAAGAGCCAAATTTGCAAAAAACAATAAGTTAGTCTTATCAAACAACAAAAGTATCAGAGCGATACAAAGTACACCACGGTGATGCAAAATGGCTAAATAATGTATTATAGCAGCGAAACTTCAAAAAAATGAGTTTTCAAAAAGTACAAAAAAAGTACAAAAAAAGTACATAAAAAGTACATAAAAAGTACAAAAATAGTACAAAAAAAGTACAAAAAATGTACAAACCCACTTTTGTACTTTTTTTGTACTTTTTTTGTACTAACTTTTTTTCCTGTGATAGTGGACCTATTTTTTGGAGTAGAGCACCTTGAGGGAAGCATTTTTTGTAATAGAACCCCTATTCACAAATTTGGATTTTCTGAGCTATGACCCGTTGAAAACTGCATTTTCAGTGTTTTTGGAAGTGAACGTAGGACAAAGTTCGAAGCCAAAAGTGGCTGTAATCTTTGTTTTTGGATAGTTTTGAGTGCGTTATGATGTTTTAAGGCATCGTCTAGGCTTAGTTGGCAGGATTCTCTAGGCTAAGCTGGCAGGATTTTTTTCTGAAAATTTCGATTTTTTATTGCCTAAGCCAGAGCCTAAGCCTAAGCCTGAACCTAAGCCTAAGCCTAAGCCTGATACTAAGCCTAAGCCTAAGCCCCATACTAAGCCTAAGCCCTAAGCCTAAGCCTAAGCCCAAGCCTAAATTAAGGCCAAGTTTGAATTTGGTCAAAAATTGGACGTTTCTGGCAAATTTGGCCAATTTTTTGGCAGAAACCCGGTCAAAGAGCCTTGGTTTTGATTCTGAAAAATTGTAACCAATAATCTGACACCATTTTGATACGATTAGAATGGAGAAAACAAGAGCTTCGGAAAAAAAATGTAAAACGTCCCTCACTGAGGGTTCAGATTTCGAGGGGTCATATCTCAGAAAATCCAAAAAATGAAATAGGGGTTCTTGAAGCAAAAATGCTTCCCCCAAGGTGCTCTACTCAAAAAAATAGGTCCACTATTTTTCCCCCCCCAACTGCATTTAACCCCTTAAAACATCATAACGCACTCAAAACTATCCAAAAAAAAGATTATAGCCAATTTTGGCTTCGAACTTTGGCCTACGTTCACGTCCAAAAACACCGAAAATGCAATTTTCAAGGGGTCGTAGCTCAGAAAATCCAAATTTGTGGATAGGGGTTCTATTAGAAAAAATGCTCGTGGGCTCTTCTTTTTTAAATATGGTCTTTTTCCCCCCAACTGCACTTGATCCGAATATGCTATTTTAAAGGGGTAGTGTATCCCTCTTTCCCCCAAGATCTTGATGGGAGGTTGATTACAAAGGAGTTAGGGGTATATACCTCAAAAAATTAAATTTGTGGGAGGTTGATTACAAAAATTCCTAAGCCCTAAGCCTAAGCCCAAGCCTAAATTAAGGCCAAGTTTGAATTTGGTCAAAAATTGGACGTTTCTGGCGAATTTGGCCAATTTTTCGGCTGGAACCCGGTCAAAGAGCCTTTGTTTTGATTCTAAAAAATTGTAACCAATAATCTGACACCATTTAGACACGATTAGAACGGGAAAAACAAGAGCTTCGGAAAAAATTGCGAAAAGGTCCTCACTGAGGGTTCAGATTTCGGGGGGTCGTATCTCAGAAAATCTAAAAAATGAAATAGGGGTTCTTGAAGCAAAAATGCTTCCCCCAAGGTGCTCTACTCAAAAATATAGGTTCACTATCCCCCCCCTCAACTGCATTTAACCCGAAAATTCGGTATTCTAAAATTCTATAGTATCGACTTAGGCTAGGATTCACAAGTTGTGAATGTGTTGACTTTCTCATCAATTTGTGGACTAGCAGTGTTCATAATAGATTGTGCTTGTTCATGCGTCAACTCTGAATGTTGTATTACCTTTAGGTCTTGCAGACTAATCCGAAGGTTTGTAGTCCAGATCCCACCCACTAGTAGTTTGTGAAGGGCATTTGAATCAGGGCTGGTCTCTCCTCCATGGTGTATGCTGCATTAGCATGTCTACACGAGTGAAACACATTATATATGCTGACTATAATTGTGTAATCCAGTGGCTGATGTTTCTATCTTTTGCTTTATTTTGTTGTAAAAAATTCTGATATACGTCTCCGGTTGATCAAATTCTATCTAAAAATTGAAAAAATATCCAATTTTTTTCTGGGGGCTGCCGCCCCCGGACCCCTGCTACCTTGTGGCTTAGTGATCTTGCATTTGTATTACGTATAATTAATTGCTGATCTAACTGGATCTAATTAGATTCCAGCATAATACGAAATTGAAATATCACGTCACATTTATGTCTGTGACATTAACTAATTTTTTGAAAATTTAAAAATTTCTCAGCCTCTGGGGGCTGCCGCCCCCAGACCCCTGCCATCTAACTGCTTAGTGCTCGCTCACTGCTCAACTGTAATTTTTATGTCACTATTAGCCCCACGTATACTCAAACTGATCCTATGCGAAACCATAGGAAGAAGTAATTCCGAAGCTGCACCCCCCCTTTTCGAAATCCTGGAATCGCCCCTGTTCACAACCTAACACTAACACTAAAGTTTTCCTTAAAAGTTAGTGAAACACTTAAATTTCAGCCTGAAACACTTAAAATGTTAGTGTTTCGAGGTCAATTTTAAGTGTTTCACTAACTTTTAAGGAAAAAGTTAGTGTTAGTGTTAGGTTGTGAATTTCAGCCTTATTCTTTAATACATTTTGCATGAATAATCAAACGTTTGCAAAATGTTCATATAGCATATTTTTATGTACGCGTAGTATTTTAACATTCTGCATCTTCAAAACTTGTGAAAACATTCGCTAACTTATGCTTGACAACTATTCGGTATTCGGTTTTCGGCCGAAAAAGAAAAACCGAATATTCGGTATTCGGTGCAATTTTTTACGGTCCCATCCCTAGACAAAACATGATAAAAGTGAAATACTTAAAATTTTCTGATTTCAAATGCATTTGTAATGGTGCGAAAATAGCAAAAAATGAGCAAAAAAGGCTGGTTTAGCCACTAAAACTTGCCAAAAAATATCTGGAAAAATGAGCGAAAGTTAGCAGAAACGCATACGAAACTACGAAAGTATGAGGAAATATAACGGAAAAGTGAGGCAAATAAATGTAGCTGAACCTGAAAAATATATACTTACCGTTGGCAAAAAAATTAAGATTTAAGACAAATTAAAAATCAAGGAAATGTTGCAAAAATAATAAAGAAAAGTTGTTTCAGGAATGGTTCTGTAAGTGAGAATTGTCCATAAAGAAAATATTCTAACGACGCACACTTAGAATTTACCGATGTTTCGGTGAATATAAAATATTGAATATAAAAAATATAAGTGAATATAAAAATTCGCTTAAGGTGCATCTGTTTTACCAATTGACTGTCTGTACTTAGTTTCGGTGAACAATGCCGTCACAGAGCAGTCCTTCCTCGTGGGACAAGGACGCCTGGGCGGCCTACTGGAAGGTTCGGGAAGCGGAGGCCGAAGGTAACCCCTTTGCTGTGCTCCGACTCAATTGTCACAAGGCTCTCGACTATCCCGTCACATGGTTCAGAGGTATGCTTAATTCAGTTCAGAGGCATTCTGAATAATTTGAATTACAAGACGAAGGCCAGATTATTTTATTGACTATATACAACAGCCACAAACGTACAGTATTAGGTATGTCCTGAGTCGTGACTAGTGTGTGTGTGGCCGAGTGGTTTTGGCCTCGGTTTCTAATCTGAAGGTTTGACGATGGACTCGATTACATGTAATCTGTAAGAGATTATGGACACGTTGCTCCTGTCAACCCAGGAGTCCATCCTCATCGGGTCGGTAAATGTGTGTATACGTGGGAAGGTAACAGGGTCGTGTAAGCCATTATATATACGCGTTATCTAGTTTATGTTCCTCAAACTGTCAGCTATGACATCTGACAATACAGATAAGTAGTGTTGGGACGAAAGTTCGGGTTCGGGTTCGGGTACAAGTCAGTTCGAGGACGCAAAAAGTGGTTCAGGTACCTAAATTTTCTGACCAAATTCTAAAATTTTTATACCGATTTTTTAGAAATTCGAAAAATTATAAACATGTTTTTTATATATTATAACAAGTCTAGTGCGTCTAGTTTAGACTAGTTCGACAACTTAAATTCCTGCGCATCTGATTATGCTAAAATTTGTTGAACTCAAAAAATGGTTCAAATTGAAATGTAAAAAATGGTTCAAATTGAAATGTAAAGAGATTTGATCCAACATGGGCTGATTTTGATTAGTCACAAAGGTTGGATTTTGAAAGGCCCGCAACGGACAATAGGGATGACGCACAAGCATGAAACTAACGTCAATCGTCGAGATTTAAGGAGCGCTTTCAAAAGAGGGGTCACATGACCTTGTCACGTGACCGTACCCCAAGATATTTATTTCGGGGTAATCTAAAGTGCTATGTAGTCATGAAACCCCTCTTTCGAAAGCCGTTCACGCCAGCAATCCAATGATGCTATTCTTGTGTCTGTCCGAGTTTTTGAAGGCCAGTTATGGCGCCTTTAAGGATAAGAGAAAAAGAACACTTTTCGTAATGTAGTAATTACGATTTAATTATTATAACAGTGTTCTATGGTGTGAAATTTTTAAAATCCCCATAACTTTTGTTATGGGGGTCGCAACCACTTGGGAGTTTCACCATTTGATTGGTGAGACAAATCGCTTTCGAGTGACGGGTCACATGACCCCTTTGCTGCAAGTTGACGTTGTTTTGAACCTTGGCGCCCGGACGAAAACCGCTATAACCAGCACCAGACGCGTTTTATCAAAAAATTATGCATCTTGCAACGCTTACCACAGGATGTACTACATTTTTGAGAAGTATCATGAAGATCCTGTCATTATCATTATTTTTAGTATAGTTCATACAAGTCTAGTGCGTCTAGTTTAGACTAGTTCGACAACTTAAATTCCTGCGCATGTGAATACGTGAAAATATGTTGATTTTTTAAAAAAGTTGGTTTAAATTGAAATGTATTAAAAAGATTTGATCCAACATGGGCTGATTTTAGTTAGTCACGAAGGGTTAAGTTTAAAAGACATCTAGCGGACGATAGGAATGGCGTACAAACATGACACTGACATCAATCGTCTTGATTTAAGGAGCGCTTTAAAATGAGGGGTCACATGACCCTGTCACGTGAGCGTACCCTGAGATATTTATTTCGGGATAGTCTGAGGTGCCAGGTGGTCATGTGACCCCTCTTTCGAAAGCCCTGCACGCCAGCAATCCAATGATGCTATTCTTGTGTCCGTCCGAGTTCCTAAAGGCCAGTTATGGCGCCTTTAAGGATATAAGAAAAAGAACACTTTTCGTAATGTAGTAATTACGATTTAATTATGATAAAAGTGTTCTATGGGGTGAATTCCTTTAAAGTCCCATAACTTTTGTCATGCGGGTCGTAGCGACTTGAGAGTTTCCTTATTCGATTGATGAGATCAAGCGCTTTCGATTGATGGGTCACATGACCCCCTTACTAAAAGTTGACGGTAGTCTTGCTTGACCTTGGCGCCCGGACAAAAACCGCTGTAATCAGCCCCAGACACTTTTTATCAAAAAATTATACCTTGTGCCACGCTTCCCACAGATTGTACTACATTTTTGAGAAGTATTGAGAAGTAGGATGAAGAATCTGTCATTATCATTATTTTTAGTATATAGTCAAGTGGGTCAACTTGGAATCCAGGGTCAACTTGGAATAAATTTTACCTGAAAACTTTGCGAGCCTGGAATACTGAAATTTGATACTCAAATTTTATAAATTTGATATCAAATTGTTGCTTATACTTTTAACTTTAAAATGAGCCATTGACAATCTGCCTACCACAACATCTGCTCACAATATTCTAGTATTATTAAGGAACCAAATTTTTTTGCAAATAATTTGAAACTTTTCAGATGAAATTTCGACAATAGGGAAGGTCGCGCAAAATTGGCACAAGTATACTCATTGGGGGTTATTTTGGCTAAATTTTTCAATGGCATAGTCGGTTTTTCTGTGGGTCCCTTCTCAATACTACCTTCTGGCGCCCGTTCCAAGTTACCCCGTGATATTCCAAGTAGCCCCAAATTCAGTACTCAGTATTCATATATTCAGTAATCCTGCAAAACCGACGGACAAGCAGTCAGCGAGGCTTGAACTAGGAAGTGTTGGCTTTGAGTGGGAGGGAAAACTAGTCGGTGCCATGAAAGTATCTCCGAGCAACGTGGTTGCCAAGTTTAGACCTACTGCCAGAAGTGGCCCTAAAAATCCAATCAAAATTGGTTGTCAGCCCCATGTATTCTGGGCCAGTCCTGTTGGAATGACCGAAATGGCTTGGCTTCAAGCTGGGCTTCGACCACCTGTGCCGACAAATTCTGATTCAGTGCCCAGACAAACTGTTACAAACCCTGCTGAAACCAGTCAAGCTGCTCACTCGTCGTCAGGTGCTTCTGACGGAAATCGCGAGCCTTGGCGAAAGATTTTGCAGATTTCTGACCTTGCCGAAGGAGACTTTGTGGCTTCAAAATTTGTAGAAGAAGTGTCTGGCAAAGTAGCCTGGTTTCTTGGACATGTGCTCAGTACTAACAGTGAATTCAAAACTGTTCAACTGAAGTATTTACACGAGGATGTTACTCGCCGGGCTCAAAAGGCTGATGGTTATCGCTATTTCGAATGGCCAAAACAGCCAGACATTGACGAAGCAGTACCACTTCTCAATATCTATTGCGTCGTTACACTGGACCAAGATCCTCAGAGTCGTAAACTGTACTATCGTCTGAGTGAGGACACTTGCGATGACATAGAGGACATGCTTACTGAGGATTTGACCGGCGCATTCGAAATTTTGCCCCCCTAGTTTAGACTTTTTGATACAGAGTTATTAAGCTATGCATAATTTGTCTAAAATTGTATTACGTAAGGTTTCAATGCACGTTTAGCGCTTTTGTTTTACTCATTTTGCTGATTTTTTGTGCCTTTTAACGCTCATTCTGTCATTAATCTTGAATTGTGAAGCAATTTAATTGGCTTTTCAAGTAAACTTTTCGTTCGAAATAGTGGCGAAGCTGTTGGCATTATTTTAGAATAATTTTGCGTGTGTTGTAAAGAGAATAGATTCATGTAACACGAAAATTCTTACAGTCCTTAGGCCTAGTTTCAAGTTGCCCCTGCGGGGCATTTTGGTACGGGGAACTTGGAACACCACTTTTTCGACTGTAGCTCATACTAGGCTGGCGAGATGAGAAAACCCTTACGACTCCAAGTAGCCCCGATACCCTCCCATATTTTAATTATAAGTTGGTTCGGGTACATACGGTAAACTTGGTATGGCGAACGGTGAAAGTTGAAAATCGTTCCAAGTTGACCCAACTGACTATAGTTCATATTATGTAATTATGTAAATATTATGTAAATATTATGTAATAAATACTAGAACAAACATCACATTTTTCAAACAATCCCGATTTTTCTAAATTGTTCCTTGCTTTCCTCACAGCAAGACTGCACACGTGTTAGGCCTGAACTCTATTCAACTCTATTCGCGCGATCAATTCATAAGCGGCAGCTTTCGAAAATGCCAAAATGACATTATAATAATTTGTTTATAAACTTTTTTAGTCTTTCGGCTTAATCGCGTATCGTGACAGCTAGTATATTCGCGTGTAGTCTGATCATATCAACCCAAGCTGGATTGATACGATATATATATACTAACCATTTATCCATTGGTCAAATTGTTCCAATTCAAAACGGTCATCTGGCACCGGCATCTGGCATGGCATAGGCTGAAAACTTCGCCGTTTTGGTATATTTTGTGTTATTCGCCAATTTAGTAAATAAGTAATTATAGATGAGCACCGAACCCCAAAGGCTGGATCAGCCCTTCAGCCGGACCCGGACGTCAAGTCCGGGGGCTACCTACGTTACCTCATGGGGATCACCCTCTCCTCAGACACCTGGCGCCCCCCCCCCCCCTCAACGCCCCCACCTTTGATTGCCAAAAAAGTGTACCAAAAATGAGTAAAAATTTGAAAATTCGCAAAAAATTTCACGCTGCAGTCAAAAAAGTGCCCGAAAAATGAATTTAAAATTCGAAAAAGTGCAAAATTTTTCCGACTGTCGCCGAACTTCACACAAAAGCAGGACTACCCCCCTCTCCGCCAAGCGTCGCGCGACGCGCACCCCTCTCGCCGATTGCACCCGTGCATCTCTGAACGCAATGTTTCATGAACCTTATTTATTGAAGCTATTGAGGGAAATTTTTTTTGCGCAAATTTCAGCTTTTTGAAGACAAGTACATAGACAACCCAATGCAATGCACCTACATGTTTCATCTTTTTTTCAAAAAATCGAAACAAAACGGTGAAAGTTGAATATGACTTGATTCGGCTTGAAACTTAGTCGGTTTTTTGCTGACAAATCACTTTATTCAACGTTAAGTATTAAAAGATTTATTCCTTGCACTAAAGGATGTTGACTCTATTGCTCCACACTTTGACATTCTGTATGCAAAAATAGTAAGTGTGTAATATCAAGCACTTCATTTGGCCAAAGTTCGGGTTCGGGTTCGGGTGGTTCGGGTACTAATGGTTCCGGTTCGGGTTTGCGTTCGGGTACGTCTCGAAAAAAATCTCAACACTACAGATAAGGTTTACATACATACTTACATACATACATCATATACGTACATATAGGGTTGTGAATTGGCAAAAATGGCAAATGGCAAAAATATTTTTGCCATTTTTGCCAGGCACCATTTTTGGAATTTTTGCCACTAATTTTTGCCAATTTTTGCCATAATTTTTGCCATTTTTGCCACAATTTTTGCCATCAATTTTTGCCATTTTTGCCATCAATTTTTGCCATTTTTGCCACTAATTTTTGCCATTTTTGCCAAAATTCTTGATATTTTTCTAAATTTTTTTGTAAAATTGGTCAATTTGTAAAAAGTTTCAAATAAAAAATATTTTTTCTCTTAAAATTTCTTGATGTATTTACATCATATTTTGCAATAATTATTGATGTAAACAAAATTCCGATTGATGCTTTCGGCAGTTTCTACCTGATACCTCAAATCATTTATATACACCCTCGGTTACGTACAGACGAGTCTTGGCTCTACGCTCAGGAATAGAAAGGTCATGTTCATGGTTCGCGTAAAGACATGCGAATTGCGTTGCATTCAACATATTTTAAAAATGCGCTGTGACTCTTTTACGTTTACGTCTATATTGTATATATGTCCACGGTATCGAACCTTTGACTTATGTTTTGTGCTTTCATCGCTTTTTTACCACGTATAACCAAAAACGCTGTCAGCGAGGCTGTACTAAATTGTGTTAGGCGGAAGCGCAGAAGCTACGCGCTGATTGGCCGTCCCACATTTTCCGCTTACGCTCAGCTACAGCAGAGGAGAGTCTCGCTGCTCTTGCGTACGAGAATGAGGCACTGTTATGTATATACCTTTAGATGCGATCCGTGATTGTGTAAATTTCAGTAAATCTGCGATGCGATCTAAGAGCGCTAAGACATTGAAAAATTTTATGCCTTTTGCCAATATTATGCCTTATGCCAAGTTTATATGAAAGTCATCTCCGTGTTGGCAGTCGAAGAGTTCAGTAGTGTGCAGCTGCTTGATACCCCACTCCCCACAGGTTAATGGAAACTAGTGATAATCAATAATCATCAAGCTGTGGTTACAAAATTAACATGTTTTTGACTCAGATTCCGTAAAGATATAAAACTTGAATCATATTTACGTTCCGAAGTTTAACAAGTTTGTACTCGTATGACGTATAGGTATTCATAACACTGCTAAACGGTTTTTCTGAATTGTGAGGCTAACCTAATATCGAATAACTGCCGCTCACACAGCTTGAACTATGTTGCTATGCATTTGACATGTCACTTTTACGCATCCAATCGAAAAACGGTGAAAAATTTTTTTGAGACAAAAATTGATTTTCAAACCCCCCAAACCGCCATTTCCGGCACCCTCGGTGATTTCATTTGTCATATTTTTGCTTAAAAGACGTCTATAGATCGCACACAAGTAGCGAAACTGCATAGAAATGCATAAAAATCCGTGTTGGCAAGTAATATAATTTTTGCCATATTTTTGCCAATTTTTGCCATTTTTGCCACAATTTTTGCCATTTTTGCCACTAATTTTTGCCATGGCAAAAATTCCTGGAATTTTTGCCATGGCAATTAACAACCCTACGTACATATACATAATGCCATATACAGGGTATATAGTATTATGTATATATGTACGTATATATGTACGTATATATGTCATTCATGCTCATATCTAATAACTGCGTATATACCTTCATACACTTTATCATTTCTAAAGTTTATGTAGAATATATTTTTTAGAGTCGATCGTGGAGCCTTTGCGTGCGAAAAACCGCAAGCCCTATTATCATTGGCAGTTCGGGCGCCCACGAAGCATCGACGAGTGTGAGGTGAACGATGACGTCTGTCGATACGAGGCCAATTTCAGACATCGACTCGATAAGTTGGTTTACTATTATTATTCATTCATTCATTCATATATTATTATTCATGCATCATCAATTATTCATTAACAATCAGCCTTCGAACTGATTTAAACCACAGATTGCTAGATAGAGCTTGATTATAGTATATTATCAGAGCTTAAAGTCAGCCGTTAATCACTTGATTTCATCCATTCGAAATATATAAATCAGGGTTGGCGCGATAGCGCCCAACCCTAGAATAGGAAAATTTAGCACTATTGCGGATTTTGAGAATTTGAACTTTTTGTAGCTCAAAATATAGAAGAGCTTTTTACACGAAATTTTGTGTGTGTACACCCCTTGGCAATACCTAAGTGCTGGCAAAATTTCAGGCGGATCGGTCAAGTATTTTCTGAGATACCCCCGGGGACCCCCCAAAATTCACGGACTTTCGCTCTTTTTTTTCCCCAGAACTTTTCTCGCCGGTAGTTCATCCGAGCGACACCTTTTTGGTTTTTCACATTTCGTATAGCCTGCAATAGACACGGAAAAAATGGTTTTGCTCGGGTGTTTCCGTGAGAGGCTGTGCTGGGAGGGGGGAAACCCCTTTTTTTGGGGTCCAAAAAATGACTAAGTACGAAAAAGTTTAGCACACTTTTTAAGAAGTTGCGCAAAACGGCCAGTCATGATCTTTTGCATGTGAGGTGGTACAGTAGTGGAATAGAAAAGGGGACTCGGGACCCTTTTGCATTTTTGGGGTCAAAATTTTTTTCGGGTTTATTCTCAAAAATTTGTCTCTAGGGGTAGTTTGGTGTCCTGAACACGAATCTGGGATTTATTTTTGCCTATACCGGATACCCACTCTGGACACCCATGGCCCCCAGGGTGCCACCTAGGGGGTCAAAATGGGTCAATTTTTTTGAATTTGAAATTTTGATGTCCATTGGAGTAATTTGACCCCCTGAACACGAATCCGAGGTTAATGTTTGTCTGTGACTCTCGTGAACTCTCCTACGACCCCCTCCTAGGGTACCCCCCCCCCCCACGACGGATCCAAGGGGTCAAGTTTTGAAAATTAGGATTTTGATGTTCATAGGTGTAATTTGACTCCCTGAACACGACTCTGAGGTCTATTTTTGTCTATGACGCTCGTTGACTTCCCTGCGACCCCACCACCTCCCTCAGGGTACCCCCTCCCCGACACGTGTCCAAGCGGTAAACTTTCAAAACTTGAATTTTGATGTCCCTGATTACGAATCCGTGGTTTGTTTTTGTCTAGAGCCTTCCTGGATTCCAATCCCCCGAACGGGAATCCAAGGGGTCAAATTTTACATAGGTATTGTATATACATGTACACACTACACATGTACACTTACGTACATACTACATTGGTCCGCTTCAGGCAGTGAAGCCGTCATAGCTCTATGTAGTGATAGCTATGCTCTGTGCTTCGTTTCCACTACAGCGGAAAAAGAGAGTGGACTAGTAAGGAAAAATGCCCTTGTCGGGCGGCTCCTTGGGTAGAATAGGTTACTGTCTGTCTAAAGCGGAAAAATACTTAGGCTGAGCTTGTAAAAGCATTGGTACAAGACTTTATTAACGAGAATATGCAATTCGTGTGAGCTCGTCAAAGTAGGTGGACTAGGTATACCTGTTGAGAATAGGAATATGATCTTCGTAGGGCAGACACTGTTTTCCGCACCCTATTCGCGCGAACTTACAGCCCGTTCTTGGTTTGTTTCAACTGTATTTTCTTATTATTATTGTTGTTGTAAAGTATATGCTTGATAAAACGGTTCTGTGAGATAACTGCAGACCTTATCCAGATTCTTAACTGATCGTTTGATCGAAATATATGTATATGTACTTAGTAAGCATCTTACTTCATTCGACATACTTTATTCGATCATATTTAAATTATGCATATTGTATTAGATTTGTGTAAGCTACAGTAGGAACTCCTCCATAATCTGAGAGTCCATAATCTAAAAACAAGAGCTTACAAGAAACTGCGACCTAAATTGACCCATTTATGGCGTGCAAAATACATTGGTGCGAGGTAGGGTTTTCAGCGTCCTTGTCAGCCGAGAACCTTAGCAATCCCTGACCGATTGTCTGCACATCCCCGAATTATTTCAGCCGTTCAGCCAACAGTCGACATTTCAGCTAAAATTATTATGAGTGCCCGCTCTAACGTTTTTGCCATTTGCCAATGTTGAGTTAGTGTAAAAAAAGCCTGTATGTTACATGAGCACATGATATAATTTAGCTGAAGGTCGCGCGAATAGGGTGCGGAAAACAGTGTCTGCCCTACGAAGATCATATTCCTATTCTCGACAGGTATACCTAGTCCACCTACTTTGACGAGCTCACACGAATTGCATATTCTCGTTAATAAAGTCTTGTACCAATGCTTTTACAAGCTCAGCCTAAGTATTTTTCCGCTTTAGACAGACAGTAACCTATTCTACCCAAGGAGCCGCCCCAGAAGGACATTTTTCCTTACTAGTATAGCAGGCGGGGAAAAAACCCACCCCATTTTTTGGGGGAAAAACTCACCCCGGTTCCGGAACTTGGGTATGTGGTACAGGTCTAAAAATTTGCCAGTCACGACCAGTCACACCAACTTACGGTATATATATGTATATACCCTCCACGGAGGGTCGATGGGGTAAAAAGTAGCCATGAAGTGCAGATTTAGCATGCATTTGAAGCGTAATCGCAACTTTGTTGTTGTTTCTGGGTTTTTTTTGCTGGAAAATTCTCGCAATTTTGCGGAAGGCTTGAATTTTTTTCGCAAAATCAGTTTTTTGTTCGCAGACCTACTTTTGTTACATAATGCAGTAGCTTTTACGTTTAAATGATAATAAAACATTATTACGCCTATACAGGATTAACACTGGCACAATTTTTACCCGTTTTGGCCAAATAGCAACGATTTTGACATTTTTATTTAAATTTATGGAGCCGTCCTGATAATTTTGTGTAATTTTTCACAACTTTCACAATCGATGTTCAGGCGTAAAGAAATTTCAGAAGACCCGGCGAATGACCAAGTTAGGCCTGAAAATGCTAACATTTTGAAATGTTTCTTTTCTTAATTATGTCACCTCCGACCCCTATCATAATGTCTATTAGTGTTACATGCAGTCGGTGTGATGATACATGGAAGAAAATGTGTCCCACTTACAGTCACTAGAAACATCAAGTCACAAAGTTGCACGAGTCCGAGCCTAGGGGATCAGAAAAACTGGTAGAAATTTTCAATTTTTAGATCAAATTTGGTCAATTGGGGACGTATCGGAAATGTTTTCCGACTAAACCACGAAAATCAGCGCATAGACCTTGCGAGTTCACCTCCACTGCGTCAAAATTTTTTCGCAATTTTGCGAAAAGGTTTGAAATTTTTTCTCAATCATCAAATTGTTTTCGCAATTGCGAACGTTTTTGCGCAAAAAAACTCAAAGTTGTTTTCAACGTTTTCTGGCGAAATTAAGGTGTTTTGTTTTCAAATCTAAAAATTCAAAAATTTATACTGATCTGCGAAGGGCAGTTATCTAACTTGTGTACCTGAGGCCCCATAGAAAATCTGCGTATAGTTTTGACATCAGGGCCTCTACTGCTCCGAAGACGTGCCATGGCGTTGAAAAATTACCGCTAACATACTTTTAGGGTGATATATGGGGTGGGTTTTCCCCCACACGGGTTTTTTCCCCCAAATGGGTTTTTTCCCCGGCAAGTTTTTGGCTTCCCGCCAAAAAACCGGTAAGAGATAGCGAAATAAAACCGGTGCCAGCATTTAGAGCAAGGTTGGGCCTACGACAGATTTTTTGGTTTCCCGTGAAAACGTATAGTCTATGAGCTGCATGACGAATTTTGAAAGTGCGGGGTTTTTTCCCCGCCTGCTATACTTGTTGTTGGCAGACTGTGTAAACTAGTGTTGCTATTGTGCATAATATTATATATTGCTCTTATTTTCAGGACGGACCCTCCCACCTGGTTCCTCGAATTTTTGATTTGTTTTGATATATATTTAGTATTTATTCATTCATTTGATATGTAATTTACTAATGGCGGATCCAGGATGAATTGAGTGGGAGACAATATTTGTGGGCAAAAAAACTTTTACTTTTTTATTAATAATTTTCGATAAAATCTTGCTTGTTAGGCTGAATTTCGTCAGTCGGAGACGTATCGGAAATTTTTTCCTGTCGGCCCATAAAAACAAAGCGGAAACCGTTGTGTCCAATTTTACTTATGGGAAACTTCAGGAAGAGCGGCCGCACCGCCCCCCCCCCCTAGATTCGCCCCCAATATATACCTCTAATATAATATATATAATACCTGGTACTACCAGGCTGGTACCTTAATATATACGGTGAAATGTTTCCGACTGTTTCAGACAAGTGGATTCGGAAATTCTGAACATCCTGCGCCACCGGATGGAGAACTGTTTCCAGCTCAACGGATCGCACGCCCTGCACAAGTGTGCCAGAGCAGTCGAAGACTATGAACAGAGCGACCTCAACTTTTTCATCAAATGTTCGTTTCATCATACTTTTTTCTGCGATACTCTGAACATTTACACAGTATCGTACGGTATTGCTGTCTAGTCCCGGTGTTATATTATGGACTTATTCGTACCAGTGTTTGTTTTTCCGCAAATAGGATTGCGGAATGGGCATGGTTACAAAATCACTATCTGTGTCACACTATCACGGTTATTTGAGTGCAGCTGTCTGCGTGTTTACGTTAACTAACGGTTACTGAATTACTGCTGTTATCCGCGTGTACACGCTCAGTATCTGCGTAACTGTCTATAGGCCACGCTTAGTATTCGTGTAAGTGTAACCGGTCACAAGGTTACGTCTAAAAGGGTAAAATTTTTGGGAACTCGAAACTAAAATATCCTTTTGCTGAATCTTGTAATATTTTTGTAAAAGTGCCATTTTGCTCACATTCGTCCAGGATTTTAACAAAATACAACTTGACAAATTTTGCCACTATGATGCAATTATCAGTAAACATGCAAGAAGGGGGAGGGGGGACACCCGCAAATAGCTATGACCGAGCGGTGGCGGAAGCCAGAGAACGTTTCCTCCAGTTACCCAACCCGAACCCCGCCCAGATGTAGTAACAACAACAACAACAACACCCTCAACTCGAAAATCAGAAAAGGTGTTCCGAAAATTTAGGCAAAAGTGTGTAAAATGGCATTTTATGGCAAATTTGGCCAAAGTTTGCCCCCCCCCCCTGAGTTGAACCCTTCTATTAATACTCAGACTTGGTTTGCAGACGGCGAAATGTCCCTGACAGCGGACGTGCTCGATGTTTATATGAAGCAGAAGCATCGACTGATCTGGGAACGCCGCCATCCAGAGATCATGGCCGAACGACGCCGGCAAGAGGAGCTGCACAAACAACAGATGGCCGAGGGCCATTTCAATGTGCAGTTCTGGAAAACAGGGCAGTGGTGGGAGGAAAGGGAGGCCGTGCCCTCGACCACCGGGCGAGATCGCATTGGCCGACCCACCCAGTGGCCAGAGCACAGCTCACAGACCACGCCTCTGAACACACAGGACCCGCCCCTGGCCGCCTTCTTCCGATGGATCCTGGGCTACGAGCGACCGCCTAGGAAAGTGCCCGTTACTACGCAGGAATAATTAATAATAACCGACTGTGACTTTGGGGCCATTAATAATTTCTACAGTGGATTAAACGGATTAGGCTGAATTTTGGTTTTGCCAATAACTTAAAACATTGTGCATTAATCAAATCATAAGTATATTTTGTTGTATGAAGTAGTTTTAACATCTTCCGCAAGTGCTGAAAATTTTGTAAAATTGTCTCAACATCTGAAGCTGAGTTATTAAGCAACCAAATCTTAATTTAATCCGTTAAATCCATTTTTGGAAGTGGCCCCAAGTTATGTGGGATCCTGAATTGATTGGTGGACGTAGCGGATTAGATTTATACGTTTACAATTCGAGGCGTGGTTTCGAATTTGGATGAGGTAATAATTTGTGTATTCTTTCGATACGATCTTAGTGTTAGTGATAAGCACTATTTTATAGTTCCACAAGGCGCTTATTATATTTCTGTTTTTTGTGGAAAAGTTCGATCTAATTCGTTTAATTCGTTAATGAAAAATGGTTGACTACCAGTGCACTAGTCCACCGTGACTTTGATTTATTTCCGTGATACTGTAATTTATTAAACTATATCGAAAATGGGAGCTTTACTTTGGATAGAATTTACTGTAGCTCTACCTTAAGAGTCTTTTGCAAAGTTGATTTAAACTATCTGTTGTTTTACGGTTGCTTAAGCGAATGTGGAGTTCACTCAATCTGCAATATTTCAGGGTGCTTTAGTTGTGTGCTATCAGTGAACTTCCTAGTTTGCGTTGTGAAATAATTAGATTTTTTTAAATCTTGTTTCGCTTCATTAATCGATGTTCATACCAAGAGAAATGGGCGTTAATATTATTTGTATAGTCAAGTAGTGTTTGTGACCGGCCGCGAAAGCCGGCCGGCCGGCCGGCCGGAACGGCCGAATTTTCGGATAAAACCAGTCCAGAGTGTCATTTCGGCATAAACTTAGCCTGCCGGATTGTTATGCCGGCCTAATTTTGTCAGTCGGTTGAATTTGGCTGGCTGGCCGGTGTTTTTAACCGGCCGGCCGGAGCCGGCCGGCGACCATCAGGCCGGCCGGCGGCCGGCCGGCCGGCCGAAAATTCCGGCCGGTCACAAACACTATAGTCAAGTTTTAAACTGCTGTTTACACGACTGTTTCGTATTTCGTCTGAGATGTAATGTATTTTTCGTAGATAGGTATTTCAGTCAACTACTGCCGTATAATAGTTGTGTATAATGTATGCTTATAATGATTAAGTAATTTCCCAGTGTTGAGTAGTACAATAAATGTAATTGTCAATTAGTAATTTTAGTCTGGCTAAAATTACTAACTATAGTCGGACATTGCATTTTAATCCGGTAAAGGAATGTACCTTTTTTGAACATGAACGTTTTGTTTTGTTTAAAAACATGAACACGTTTTTGAAGTCGAACACATATTGTATACAAAGTTACCACCGGATCTAGATTGTTAAAATTGGAAGTCTAATGTGTGTGGTCTGCAGGGGTTTTTTTTGTGTAAAATGGTGTATTTACACATCGGCCGCCTAATTTACACAGCAAAAAATAAAAATACACACTGATTTACACAGCCCCATTTTGCCTCAAAAGTTGATGAAACGGCCTATTTTGGTTCTAAAAATTACAAAAATTCGCGAAGTGGCGATTTGTGCCTGTGACCTCTTTGTCCTAACTAAATTAAGTCCAATTTTTGACCCCAAAACAAAAAATTTTCAGTTTCTGCTCTTAAACGGCTTATGATTTTTTTATTTTAGCATTCGTTTTTATGCACTTGAAAGTTGACAGTGAAAAATCAGCCACGCTGAGCCTGTCTGTGCCATTTCTTGTCCTACGTCAAACTACTGTAAAAGTTTTACACCCGGATTTGGAAAAAATGAGTAGGATCTGACTGATAGAACAACTCTCCATCTGTGTAAACCATGCATGTACACGGGGTCTCGGCCTGGGTGTTAGGGCCTGTTTCAGATTTTTCGAAATTTTAGGGGGGCTTGCCCTGGCGTGAACTACTTGCCCCCCTACTTGAACTTACAAAAACGCAGAAATTTTTAATTATTTCATATTATTTATTTTCGTATGTAGTTCGAGTCTCAAAGTCGAAATATTACTTTTAACGTGAAAAAAACGGTCAACTTTTACCTAAAAAATGCTAAAATACTCACTTCTGAAAATTTACACAACATACCCTTAATTTACACAGCAAATTCTTAATTTACACAACATTTACACAGAGCCGATTTTGAAAAAAAAAACCCTGGTGGTCTGTGAACTTAAATCGAACTGTCGGCTTTTTTGTTGTAGATTATAGACAGTGCCGTGGTTAGATTTTGTATGTTTTCTCCAATATTGTTTGTATTTATGATTGCGGTTCTGCAGTAAAAATCTATCGTGTTTTTGGTTGTAGTCCTAATTGACTAAAGGTTTGATTTTATGTACAGCAGTTAAGTAGGCAGAATATATGTCCGTTAAGTAGGCAGAATTGTGAAAAAACGAAAGTGACTGATAATATTATACACTATTCGTGGAGTGATTATTTCGTAGGTTTCATGGTTGAAGGGACATGATACGGCAGTAACTTTGAATCGACCCTAATTGATATTTAGAAGCCATAGGCTTGAAAACTGGTAATTACACCTAGGCAGCAACACTAATGAAAAGATGCAAATCGCCGTTGATAAGTTTCAGGAGCCCATTCTAGATCTTCTGGGAGGCCAATGCCCGTTGAAGACCAGACATAATTAGCTTATCAAACAGTATTTTAATAAAATATGACCAACTGGCACTTTATTTAAATACACACATTTAATAGTTCTGGCACGGCTTCACCATAAACTCAGCCAAAGACGCTGTAAACATAGTCACGTGACCTTTTTCCGAATGCTGGATAGACATAGTCTTTGTTTTCTCTCACAAATAAATCTCTTTTCTCCAATGGGGTGCGGTCCACGGGAAATCTGAAAGGCAATCGTTGCGCGTCAACAAGCGGGAAGGTTTCAACAAGTTATGATAGATAAGTACTTCCCTGTTCAAAAAGATTAGGCTACGGCGCTACGCAAACATATGCACGCAAAAAAGGTATTAGGTAGGTACAGCATAGTGTTTGTGACCGGCCGGAATTTTCGGCAGGCCGGTCTGATGGTCGCCGGCCGAAAAAAGCCGGCGCCGGCCGGCCGGTCAAAATCGGCCGGCCGGCCAGCCAGATTCAACCGACTGGCAAGATTAGGCCGGCATAATCCGGCAGACTAAGTTTAATGCCAAAATGACACTCTGGACTTGGATCAATTGGTTTTATCCAAAAATTCGGCCATTTGAATTCGGTTTTCACGGGCCGGCGTCACAGCCGGCCAGCCGACCGGCGGCCGGCCGAACTTCTTTGCGCGGCCCGCCGAACTTCCTTGCGCGGCCGGCCGGCCGGCGGCTTTCGCGGCCGGTCACAAACACTAGGTCCATACTCGGTAGTAAAGTAGATATACGCCAACAAGCAGCAATTTTATGCAAATGTTTTCTGCCACTTTTATCACCTTCGTAAAGTTTGGACCTGTCGCCTTGCATTATTTTCTATGCTTCACATTGTAATGTAGATAAATTTCTCTATACGTACTCTACATCAAATAGCTAAATACGTAGTAGCCGCTTTGCTAATTGGGCTTGCTGTAATCCTTTTCACTTTCCAAACATTCTATTTTCGGCTCGTCTGGGCTAGCTCAAGGAAGTTTTCTCGTCTTTCTTTGAATTCCTGATTACTCAAGCTAGGCTATTTTTCCATGATTCAGACGCGGACTATAAAAAGGCTCACTTGTTTGACAAGGGGGTCACTCTGTTCTACGACTCGGCAGGAGCCGACTGTACTTGTAGTAATGTTGCATACGCTGCGACTTCACACGAATCTTGTGTCTGGAAATTTCGTATTGCATTGTTGCTATGTACCTCATATAGGTGCCTGTGTGTGTGCAGTCGACAGGCGGAGGTAGCAATTTTATATTACGAATACAGGAGGGCAGGCCAAATCGATTGCATCACCTGCCAGAAGTCTGGAGCTGTAAAAGCTGCTGTTAGCTAGTTGGCTTTACCAGTTTCTGTGTGTGCTTCGTCTAATAGTTTGTGCGGGCTCTGTTTGCCTCAACCACAGGGGCCTGTTGCTCAACTTTACAAATCCTACAATTGTAACAATTGTAAGTGCAAAATCAGGTGATTCGTTACGAATTCATCATATCAATTCATTACGAATCACCTGATTTTGCACTTACAATTGTTACAATTATAAGACTTGTAAAGTTGAGCAACAGGCCCAGACTGTATATGCTTTTTGAAATTTGTTACTGCATTTAGCATTCAATATTGCTCTTGATAGCGTTATTTGTTTTAGCAGTTTCATAAATGTATACCTTCTTGCTGTTGTTCTAATTGTTCAATTAGTCCGTCCATTGTAATTATTTGGTTTCGTTATTTGGGTGTATGTCTTCAGAAGAGACACGTATACGAACTCGTGCTCAGTATCAAAAGAAAATGGACGAATTAACACGACAATTTCAACAACAGCAAGGACTGATTCAAGCCTTGCAGCATAAGATAGACTCAGTTAGTCAAGTTGGCGGATCTAGGTCAGCCCCAATCGTTTTGGCTCCATTTTGTGGGCGGTTACGGGAAAATTTCTCAGAGTTCATTGTCATGTTTGAGTTGTTAGCACAGGCTAGTTCATGGGGGGAGGATAAGATGGTCAAAATGCTCCCTGCGTATCTCCGTGACGGTGCATTAGACGCCTATATACATTTGAACTTTGAGTCCAAGAGGACTTATGGCCTTTTCAAAGACTCACTGATACAAGCGCTTCAACCGGCTGAACTGGAAAAGTTTAGCAGTGCTGAGTTGCATCGGCGTAAACAGTTACCTGGTGAATCCGTTGCGGATTTTGCCACTTCTATTCAGAAATTGGTACGCTCGGCGTATCCGTCTATCGGAACTGACGCGCTGAGACGACTTATGAGAGAGTTTTTGTCAGTAATTTATTACCTCATCTACAGCAGTTGGTGTTGATCTCTGATCCATCAACATTTGAAAAAGCTGTAGAACTGGCAAAAAGACACGAAGCTAAACTTCTGCTGTCAAACAATAATGGAATGAGTTGGTCTGTTACGCCTGTACGAACTGGCCCGACGGGCTTGTCCACACCGTATCAAACGGCGTTGACAAGTCCATACCAAAGAGCTGTCATTCCGAATAGTTCTAATTCTTCACGTTCTGCTAATTTGTCTTGTCTTGCTAACGATGAATCGGTGGCCAATTCTGCATCAAGAAGCCGGCAAGACTGTGTCGAAGACTCTCCAGTGAACTATATGAACAGAGGTGACCAAACTACTATGCAACAATTGCTCGAAGCTGTGGGCAAGTTGTCTCACGAGGTAAGACAAATGCGTACTGGTACAGGTGGCGGTGCTACGCCACAAAGGGAAGTAACTAGAAACCCGG
Source organism: Trissonchulus sp. WLG1_4 (assembly GCA_030248245.1). Classification (NCBI taxonomy): domain Eukaryota; kingdom Metazoa; phylum Nematoda; class Enoplea; order Enoplida; family Ironidae; genus Trissonchulus; species Trissonchulus sp. WLG1_4. Next base: position 19,124 of record JASANF010012308.1, on the reverse strand, counting down.
TGAGACGTAACGAAGCGTATCGGAGTGGGCCACGCTGGACCGCAGATGGGAAACCCGTGTGTGATGAGTGCGGTAAGGTAGGGCAAATAAAAGCGAGTGCGGTAAGGTAGGGCATATAAAAGCAAAATGTGCCTTTCGAAAAACAGCTGGGATGCCCAAGTATGAGGAGCAAAAACGGACTGTTAGACATAAATGGAGAAGCGATGGTCAGTCCCGACCTAGTGGTACCGTTGCGCAAAGTAACTTCGTATGTAATTCAAAGGGGCACCGTAATAGGGAGTATTTTGCAGATGCTATTGAGGGTATAGTGAAGTGTACTTCATTAGATAGCAAGTGTTCGTTGGATGATTTTGTGTTTTGTGTGTTTCAGGGTGAGGATTACCCGTGTTTCATGAACCGTCCATGTCCAGTGAACCGAAGCAAGGTTTTGCGCCGGAAGATAATCAAGGCTCGTCAGAGGAAGACGAGGTGGATGAAGAATCTGCGCCAATGCTACCTTTTTATTACGGACCAAGGGGCCACGCGAACCAGAGATGGAATCTTTTCCCTGACTACGGACGGTTTGTGAACCCATCAAATCAGAGTTATCAGAATAATCCAGCAAGAAATGAGCGGTTTCACTTATTTGGTGGAAAACAAGATATGCTGTCCAATTTTTACCCTGCCGAGTTCACGAATAACTTGCGCCGTTACAAAAATTCGGAGCAGTACTACATGCGCGCAAAGGCCTTGTTTTTTAATCGATATGACGTGGCTTTCCAAATAGTGTCTGTCGAGACTGGCCTGGAAGCTAAGAAGCTTGGTCAACAATGTTTTGGGTTTGATGGAACGGACGCGGACTGGAAGCGCAACAGACTGTCGTGGTGCACTATGTGGGACGCGAACTTCTTGAAGTTTACTCAGAATCGTCACTTGAGGCAAGTACTGTTAAACACAATGGGAAAAACACTTGTTGAATGTAATAAATATGACTCCTACTGGGCAAATGGGTTGCAGAAAACGAACCGACGATGCCGTAATAGGACCTTGTGAAGAGGAATGAACCGTATGGGTGAACTTCTAACAGAAGTAAGGGAGTGGATTTATATGCAAACGAAGACTTCCTCGGAGACTGGTCACGCCTCGGCAGGTAACCGTCGACCTCTCAAGGTAGTAATCAAGGTATGCAAAAGAATGAACGAGACAGTCGACGTCCTGAAATCACATCTGAGCAAAATTTGGACAATGTTTCGGTGGACACTACGAGTGCTTCTGACGAAATGAGCGCCACTGCAGCTGTTCAGCGAATTGAGCCTATGCAACCTCCTGTGAAAGTGCACAAGATGGAGGTATTGGCTACCCGAGAGTTGTTTCTATGTCTGGACAGCCAAGAGGCTGTTGACTTTATGGAGAAGAACAGGATCGAAGCAGATCCATCTACTGATGGAAATGGTGCTGCAACTGTGATGCTAAGAGGATGCGATTTTCAGCAGCTGTGCACGCTTGCTAACCAAGTGGGAGGAAAAAGTCGGCTAGAGATACTTGCAGATACGGCATTGGAAAACTGCGTCACGGAACGGGCTGGGAGCTCAAGTCAACCTGGCAGTGCCTTTAGAAGAGTTGTCAGAACACAACAACCTGCCAATTCAGTAGCGGGAAACCCAGAAGAAATCAGAGAGCAAGCTGTGGGCCAAGTCATGCCAGCTCCACCCGGAATGGACCCGGCACCCAATCAAGATATCATGGCTCGGGTGCGAAGACGATATTTTGGTCCTCTAATTGGATTGATCCTGTTTGGAATGTTTTGTATTCCGGCTACAGAATCCACTAATCCTATGATGTGTGATTTCAAAACAAAGCGGTCTATGTTTCGTATTCCGGATGAAGTCTCGTGTCCGACGGCCGCACTGACAGATTCTGTTGAGCCAATGGATGCGGAAATTATGATATACAAACGAAACCATATGGAATACAAAACCATGGCTTGGCTGTGCAAGATTATTACCCAGAAAGTCAGCACGTTTAGCTATTTCTTCAACAATGAGAATTTAAAGAAAGAATACAAACAGGACGAAGTTGTTGGTGAACAAGAGTGCTTATCAATAAAGAACTGGAAGAAATGTGCTCTTGGAGAACTAAGTCCCAGTGCAGGATTGTGGAAAACACAAAACAAAATGCAATGGTATTACCCGGGTGGAGGTATAAACTGTTGCAGATGGAAAGATTTTGCCGTGACGAACTGCTTCCTCACCACGGCGTGGGTTTATAAACGTCACGGACAGCCTTTTATGGAGAGTTCTGTGGGAGATGTGTCCCACTGTGTATATAATCACGGAAGATGTTCCTTACTTGATGGCTCTTATCTTCTATGGGACGTCAACATGCAAGAACATTGCTCTTTGTTACCATGGCAAAAATTTAAAGGAAAAGCAACGGACAAGTCGTGGCTGGCGGTCGGCGGACGATGGTAGCCTTGCTGTCACATTCTTACCTGATTATTGGTGCGTTATACTTTTGCCCAGAAATTTCAGTATGTCTTGTCATAGTGACGAAACTGAATTGGACTATGAAGAAGCAGATATTGATTGGTCAGTGCAAGACGAAGTTTTTGATACTGCGGACGAAGACGAGGCGCTGGGTCAAAGCGATCCAGAACCTGATCCAGAAAGTCATCTTCAAGGTGATGCCAACGGTGGAAATGTTCTCCAGGAGGGGAACAATCAAAATAAATTGATTGAGTCGTTGAACAACGACAATTTAATAATGGAAGAATATCAGCCTGGCGGATTCAACGGTGGCGAAAATATGCAAAATGCCCACAATGTTGGGGCTGCTCAAGCAGCAATCAGCGCTGAAATTGCTGAACCCATAAATCAACCCAATTTCATCGAATATCAACCGATTGGGGCGACCACCATGGCAACCCTGCTGAAGAAAACAACGAAGAAATTCTTGTTGCGGAGAATCCGGTAGTGGAGCAGTTTGTAGCTGCAGGAGGAGCGCAACCTAGTGGAGACGAAGATCAAATTGAACCAAATCAAGACAAAATAGAGCCACCTGCTGCCGTATTTGGTGTTCGGGAAATTCCAAGTCACATTCCCCAAGTGATTGCTGGAGTATATGCCCGTCGTCGCCGCAAAGAGATCTACATCACTGGTCCTTGGGATCAGTTGCATCCGGCTTTTAATGGGCATGAGCCCCTTCCAGTATTTGCAGAGGCGGCTGGAAACACGGCCGTCATCTCGATTGCGGCTGCACTTGGTGCAGTATTCCAGAACGTAGTGGGACCCGCCATGAGTCCACTCATAAATTTGCAGTCTCACCCAGAGGAATTATGGAAGCAACTGACCCGCGGAGCAATTTCCAAAAGCATCGCTTTTGATTTCTATGCAAAGAAAGCCATCACATATGTTGTGCCTCGTATGTCTGCTCGATCGGAGGCATGGGAAAATTACCTTGGCAAAGTGCGCTCAGGACATCAAATTGTCCTTTTGGACAATTCTGAACACTATTGGGGCGCTGGCATCAATGTTGAGAAACTTGCCCGCTCGCCTCAAGACCACTTCCCTGGAAAGAATCATTATGGTGAAATAGTCAGAGCTGGTATTAAGCTGGCTTTTGACCCGATCAAGCCGTTGCCAGAGCCAGCACTTGATGCCACTGTTGTGTTTCTGGGCGACTCAATCGCTCAGCGTTTCACGACGGTTGCGGTCAATAATTTTTCCTTCATAACTCGAAGTGGGGCATTCCTGGAGGATTTGGTACTATGGTTTATTGACGACCTGGTACCTCCATCAGCTGCTGTGGTGGTGATTTTCGGCGGCATTAACAACGTGCGCCTTGGTGATCCACAAGAACGGATCGTCTTGATGTTCCGCGATCTGATCGATGCGGAAATCCGACGAGTTGGAGCAGACCGTATAGTGGTCAACTGACTGCTCCCACGTGAGGATTCTACTGAAATGCGGAAAATCGATCGCATCAACGGTGAACTGCGAAATTTGGCGACATCAAAAGGGTTCCAGGTTTGCAATTTTGGAGAGCAGTTGCGTCGGCAATCTCAGGTGACGCGTTAGCGTTATCTGCCCGATGGTCTCCACCGGTCTCCACCCTAGCAGGGCTGCTGTCTACGACTGGTTGGACCATCTCAACCGCCTAGTCAATGAGTAAAACTGTTAGAAGTTGTCGGACCTTGCAAATTATAGCTTGCCATATGTTTATCCATATACCACATTTAATCAACATACTGTGCCTTATTTTATCATCGCATTGCTGCGGTGCAATTTTCACTTATTTGGTATGGAGTATATTTACTATGGTGTGGTCACTGTGGCCAGGTCGATAATATGTAGTCTGTTATACCGTTGCGGAAATGTTTTCATGAGGTCGTATTATGTTATAAGTATTATGGTATTGTTGTATTACAGTCAGGGCTATTTTTGCTAGTCGTTGTGCGATATCGGTATTACCTCAGGAGAGGTCAGTCTTAAGGAGGGGGATGTGTAATGTAGATAAATTTCTCTATACGTACTCTACATCAAATAGCTAAATACGTAGTAGCCGCATTGCTAATTGGGCTTGCTGTAATCCTTTTCACTTTCACAGACATTCTATTTTCAGCTCGTCTGGGCTAGCTCAAGGAAGTTTTCACGTCTTTCTTTGAATTCCTGATTACTCAAGCTAGGCTATTTTTGGGTTGGAAAGACTCCAAAAATGATTCAGACGCTGACTATAAAACGGTTCACTTGTTTGACAAGGGGGTCACTCTGTTCTACGACTCGGCAGGAGCCGACTGTACTTGTAGTAATGTTGCATACACGTGGTCATATGTTAACCTTATGTTAAACCTATATACTTATTACAGCATTACAATTGTGCAGCATTACAATATCATTAGTTGAACAGTGAACACAAATTATATACTTTAATTTTGTCGAATTTAGCCGGCTCATCGTGTACCTCAGCGTGTGTACTAATTAGTTTTTCAATTAACAAAGCACTTATCAAAATGTGAACGTTTTTAAACATGTGCCCCTTTACGAATGCGATACCGATAAATAGGAATTAACGAATCTGTGGACTGTTGAACCACGTCTGCGATAGGCTGTTTCTTAAAACTGGTATCATTTTAAGAGATGTCCAGTATAATTACCTAGTTTCAAGGTTTTAGACGACATAAAACCAAGAGTACATAATAGGGAAGAGTATGACACTCTTCGCTATCCTAGCTAATCGGCCCGGACGATGCTCCGGCCGAAATAGCGCTTTTACGCCTTGATTTCAGGGGGGACCCCCCCTCAAATCCGGGAAGTGTCTTGATTTCAGGGGGGGTACCCCCCCCCCTTCGTTTCAGCACACTGCCATCATGAACTCTGGTGAGCTGGTAACGTGCTGAAACGAGGGAGGAGTTACCCCCCCCCCTGAAATCAAGACACCACCGTGGCAGTGTGCTGAAACGAGGGGGTACCCCCCCTGAAATCAAGACACCACCGAATTTGCACTGGCAGTGTGCTGATACGAGGGGGTACCCCCCCCCCTGAAATCAAGACACTTCCCGGATTTGAGGAGGGGTCCCCCCTGAAATCAAAACATGTCTTGATTCGAGGGGGGTACCCCCCCCTGAAATCAAGGTGTAAAAGGGCTATTTCGGCCGGAGCATCGTCCGGACCGATTAGCTAGGATAGGGAAGAGTGTCATACTCTTCCCTATTATGTACTCTTGCTAAAACCAATTGCTTAAAAGCATTGACTCAAAGTAGAAACCGTTCATAAATTAAAGTCTACATTTTTAACCCCGCATTATCACAACCGCTTGTTGCGTGCCAAGCCAGTGTCTACCAACGTAAGACGCCGACAGTGCTGTCATAACGCAACACCATTGCATAATCATGCAAAGGCATATTCGCAAAAAGGTTTCTAGATGTCAATTGTTCAAGTTTCGGCACGCTTATTAACAATCTGGGAAACATTGCCGTAACACGTTTCGTCGTATTGCCACTGCGTGAAAAACTTTCCTGCGCTTGACAGACATGCAGATTAATGCCTAAACGTTACACGCAGACATAGCAGATTAACAGGCGTATTCTGAAGTGGCCCAACTCTGAATTGGCCCAACGGCTGCCATTGACTGTCTTGCATATACGTGATATAGTTTACTCAGCCATTCATGCGCACGCACACGTCAACTGTTAAATATGCTCCGCCTTACTCCTTATTTAAATAGTAATTATTAGGAAAAGTATGCTACTGAATGTACCCTACTGAATTATTTATTGTCACAATTATTTAAAATAGAGTTGCGGGGAGGGGCGCTATAGGCTATCGTCTAAGACATACCGTAGCATATGATTGTGATAAAGTGAGGGAACCCATTTACTTGATGACAAAGTCGTGTTCCGTTTTTTTGGGTGGAGCTTCTCCCGACGTTTGACGTTTGAGGGACTTGAACTCAAAATGAAAAAAAGTGAAAATTTGCATTTCTTTTGAAAATTAAAATTTTGAATGTAAACTTCCAATTTTTTCTGTAACAGATAACAGACCTTGTTTTCGTTGTGTCAAAATTTGAGGGGTGCTTTACCGCAAGTTCAGGTCTGAGGAGCCTTGCCCCCCCCTCAAATCCCAATGTAGACCTGTAAATAAAATTCTGAACTTCTTGTGCGGTGACTAAGTTAATGCGCATCCGTTGGGGGCTTGGGCACCCCAAAGTCACGTGATTTGAGTTTAAGGTGACGACCCCGAAAATAAACAGCCAATTATATGCGTTGGGCCAATTCAGAGTTGGGCCATTTCAGACCTCACCTATACGTATCCATCAGTTAGTACGTTAGTACATACCTCGAGTTAGTTTTTGATTGATTGTTTGTGAACGGACCGGCCAGAATTTTCGACCGGTCAAAACTACCGCCGGCTGGTCACATTTGACCGATCGACCAAATTACTACTGTCCCACAGTACTACAGTCCGGCAGGCGAAGTTAAGCCGAATGCCGAAATGGCACTAGATATGGATTAACCTGTTTTTTACACAACTTTTGCCGGGCTGGCTTTCACCAGCCGGCCGAGTTTCTTCGCCGGCTAGCCGGCTGGCAGCTTACGCTACGCAGCTGGTCACAAACATTATTTCAAATCTCGACTCGATAATGTGTATATATGTTTTCTTTTTGTTCCTGAATTTTCGAAAAATTGTCGGTATCAATCATGAACCTATGGCCCGAATTCACATACTAAGAGTTATTCACATACTAACACTAAGCGTTTGCTAAGTGTTAGCGCTTAATTTGTACTAAACTGTTATTCACAAAATAAACGCTTAAAAATTAGTGTTATACTAAACTTAGCGTTTAGCAACTTTTGTGCTTAGTTTTGGCTTTGGCTTGGAGTGCGCTCCCTGTTTGATGTGGATCCGGAATTCGTTATTTATCGGCATATCCATTTGGTATTTATAAATCCGATTGTAGATTTATTTAAATTACTATTCTTATTAATAATATATATTTTTCTCGAACTATACATTTGTAAAAAATGTTTTCAGCAAGTGGATTCCTGAAAAATGCAAAATCAGCTCTGCATGTTTCAGGGGGCATATCGTGAAAAATATAAATTTTCAAATAAAAGTTCTTGAAGAAAAATTACTTCGATTAAGATGCTCTACTTAAAAATGTAAAAAAACGAATTTGGACAACAAAGTGCATTTTTTATTTTTGGCAATTAAACGAGCAAAATGGATCGAATTGGTCGGAAAATGTCACTAATATATCCTAAATTGCATGCCCTTTCTTCCCATGGCGGCCAAAAACCTCCCCCACTCTCCCTATCCCTTCCCCACACCATCCCCTAACTAAGCGCTTAGCGCTTAGGGAGCTCCCGAGGTCCCTAAACTTAAGCGCTTAATTCTAAGCCAAACACTAAATGTTAAGTATGTGAATACAAAATTGATACGCTAAGTTAAGCGTTAGTGTTTGCTAAGCGCTTAAATAAACACTAAGTATGTGAATAACACTTAGCGCTTATAAGCGCTAACACTTAGTGTAAACACTAACTTTAAGCGTTAGTGTTAGTATGTGAATACGGGCCTATGGGACAAGAGTGCATAGTGCATTCCAACGTCTAACTCATAGAATATATATACTTCCCTTTCCCTTAGCTCGCGGCGAATTATCAATATTACAAAACAAGTTGCCCCTAAAAGGGGCAGGGTTCCTCCCAGAGATGTTTATGTGCAATTACAGTCGCCGACAACTGGATTAGTTTGCACTGAAACTTTAGAATAACTTCTATGGGCTTTAGGCTATTCTATAGCAGGGGCACAGTTGGCCTTAGTTTAAAGTCGCCCAAAAGCCACTTCTAATAGTACGTGCACAGTTGGACTGTACTACGAAATAGGCGAATACCATCTTCTATAGCACGTGCACAGTTCATTATTTAGTGATTTATCCTGTCGCTTTTTAACAAGAAAGCCTTGTCAATGCATCAGTTTTATGAGTCAACGATGGCAAAGAGACAGCTTTTTTGTTTTTATTTCAATCAACTTACTTTGCATTTTGCAGCATTTCTTACAATGAATATGAGGGCGACGAACACCCCTTTGAAGAACGGTCGTTCGTTACATACAACGAACCATTACATACAACCAGTGCAGGGGTGAACGTGCACCGCGTATTCTGTTGTTGCTGCTGCTTCTGCAGAACTGTTACTTACCTGAATTACACCCTCCTTTTATTGTAAAATTAGTAATCGGTTTGCCCTTTGATTGGCTATTTTTCTAAGGTTTCCACCAAACATATGTCAAATAAATTTGTCAAAAAGTTCAATAGCTATGTCAAAAGTTAATCAAGATAGATAAAGACAAAAGGTTAATCGCATGGTTTATTATCAAAGTAATGACAAAATTTTGTTGAAAACCGACAAAATTTGCTAAAATATTGAACTGTGCACGTGCTATAGAAGATGGTATTCGCCTATTTAGTAGTACAGTCCAACTGTGCACGTACTATAGAAGTGGCTTTTGGCTGACTTTAAACTACGGCCAATTGTGCACGTGCTATAGAATAGCCCTTCTATGAAACTATTGTCAAAAAATTGGAGGGGAGTGTGTGAATCCTTATTAGATTTAGTAATGGACACACCACTTTATAGATAGTGAATATATAGCCAATATAAGTCAATATCAGTCAACGTTTAAATTTTTCACAAGTGGACCAGCGATACGGATTACTGCTGCTACCTATTTATACTATATTTCTGCACTTCATTATTTTATACTACAATTTATCATGGCCGACAAATCCGCGAAAAAATCTTCAAACTGCTCCGATTGCTCACGACCTGTAGCCGACTTAGATTTAATCGTCAAGTGCATTTGCTGCAATCGACAGTATCATTCCTCGTGTGCGAAAATATAAGCAACTTTGGCTAAATCACTAGTTGACTCTTCAAAATCTGTTTTTGTGTTTTATTTATGCACGGACTGTCGCGCACTTAACCAACCGTACCGAACCTGAAAGCCGAATTAGAATTTCTGAAAGTAGACGTCATTTGGCTGAAGGGCCAAACGGCCGAGGCTGGGGCAGTAACAGCCGTGAAGCCCTCTACGACCTCCACTATTCCTGACAGAACAATCATGATATGATTCTAACGGTGGACTGCACCAAATCACATTAACTTAAGTCTGAGCTGGAGCTAATCTCCAGTAAAATCGATTTAGTTAAATCTCAGCGAAATCGCCGCTAAACTCCAGTTTTCAACTAAAAGTTAAGTGCCAACTGCGCTAATCTTCATTGGTGCAGCGGCTTGAACCGATTTAAGGAGTTTAAGCCTGAGCTAAATCGGTTTAAGCTAATCGTCAGTTAATCCGATTTGGTGCAGTCCACCCTAAGTCGACTAGATAGGCTTGAGAATAAAATCTCGGACTTCGTATCTAACATTAATATTACGGAACTAGTCAAAGGCATTACGCAGAGTGTGGTTAGTGATACGGCTAAAAGTGTCTTCGAAGCTATCAAGGAAGTCGACGAAATTCGTGAAAAAGAAGACAATATCTGTGTTTTCGGTCTACCGTTACCGGATCCCAATGACTCTGATTTGGCAAAAATGCAGGCATTATTAGCTAGTGCAAATCTGCCTGCTAGTTATATTTCAGAATGTTGGCGTGATGCGCCTCAGGCCACCGCTCCCCCATTGCTCAAAGTCAAGACTGCTGGTGCTTACGCCAAAAGCCAAACCTTGGATTGCGCCCGTAAGAAAGTCTTCCCAGTTGGTATCTTTATGCGACGTAATATGACATATAATGAACGTGTCGCTCGGCGGGAAGCAGCCATCCAGCACAAACAACATGGGCATCGGACCGTCGCGGTGGAACTAACTATCACCATCCACAACCCAAGCACGCCATTTTTTACCCCCAAAAGCGGTTTGTCTAGTCAATATGTTCGAAATCGAAATCGTAGTTATGCTGATGCCCTGGGAAACTAAGTAGCTCTCATGCGGAGAAAAGGTTTCAGTTCACTCAAAAACGAAACTTAAATTTAAAATCACTGATAACACTCATAATGATATTGTTTATACGGATAATAGTGATAAATGTAAGATACTTAATGATTACTTTGCTGCGGTTATTTTATAAAACTTTTGCGGCTGAACTTGCATTTCCTGTATATTTTGTAATGACTTTCGTAAATCAATTCTGTATTTGCAAAAAGATTGGAAAGATGTCAATATAAACTCCAATTTTTAAAAATAAAGGATCCAAAGGTGTTGTCAGCAACTGCTGCGCGTCCTTTGGATTACTTGTTGAACAAAACTAATATGCACTATTTTTTAGTGATGATTATGGTCACCAAACATGGTTTTCTTCCCAGTCGATCAACTGTGTCAAACCTGTTAGAATGTATGAATGTTTGGACAAAAGCTGTTGATAACGGAAATTATGTCGATATAGTCTATTTCGATTTTCGTAAAGTCTTCAATTCAGTACCCCATCAGAAACTTTTTCACAAATTAAATGATGTGGGAATTAGTGTCACTTTTACAATTGGTGAAAAATTTTGTATTAAATCGAAGACAAAGGACTAGAGTCGAACGAAACTTTTCTGTTTGGCAGGCAGTAACGAGTGGAGTTCCCCAAGGGTCTGTTGTTGGGCCAACTTTATTTTTGGCTTATATTAATGATGTATGTTTTGATAAGAATGTACTATATCAGTTGTGTAAAAGAGGAGAACGTTCTGCTAGCAAACCTATATTAATCAGTTTAGCGACTGGGTAAATGCGTGGGGTTTACATTTCGCTGCTGATAAATGTCATACTTCAAATATGGGTACTTATAATCCGAAACATGTCTATTTTTTGAACGGTTTACCTTTAGAACAAGTCTATGAAAGTAAAGACCTCGTAGTTATAATTCAAGAGAATCTTAAATTCTCTTCGCACTGCGCATCTATTGTAAAAAAGGCTAACGCTCAGCTTTCCCTGATCAAACGAAGTATAGTCACAAGAGATTCCAAAATCTTAACTGGACTTTAAATGACATATGTAGTCCCAATTTTGGAATATGCTAGTGAAATTTGGAATCCTAACTATATTGGAGAACGTGACAAGATAGAAGAGATACAGAGATCATTTACACGTTTTGTCCTAATTTGTGCACATCTAGACTATGCGAGTCGTTGTATTGTTTTAGATCTTGATACCTTGGGAAAACGTCGTTTTGTTAGAGATTTAATCATGATTTATAAAATCCTGAACGGATTGACCCCATTAAATCCAGACGATTTTTACGCGGCCCCCTCAGGGGCCGCGTATATACTATATTCAAAATCTGATTCTCCTACGTTATTTTGGGTAGGTCGATTTTCTAGTGTTAATTAACACCAGAAGTACAGGTACCTCCCAATGTCTCTTCATAGAATGTCATTCCGTCGCGAATAACAGCAAATAAATCTTATCGAAACGAAAAAGTACCTGACGGACCGAAATTGAACCGTCGGCTTCTCAATTCCAAGCAGATGCTTCGCTCAGCCCATTGAACTAACCGTCTGCCGACATGAGGATCTTTATAACACATAAATGAACGTCCACAAAAGTAATCACGACTAAGCAAGACCTTTTGCAAAATTTATAACGTTTTGATCTGCTTTGTGGTTTTCAAACATGACAAACTTAATATTTTTTGTGTTGTAGAATTGACATTGTGGTATACGAATGCTAAGTAAAGTATATTAGTCAAAGTTAACGGTTAAGCTTCCGTGGTCTCGTGGTGTATTGGTGAGCACTCTGGATTTTGAATCCAGTGATCCGAGTTCGAATCTCGGTGAGACCTTTTTCTTTCAAAAAATTACTTCGAAACAATAAAAATTTTTTCCAATATTTTACTTTGAAAAACCTTCAAAATTCATTAGTAAAACTCTGGAGCAACTCAGCAATAAATGTGTATAAAAAATGGGATTTGAAAATCATTTTATGCACAAATAAAGGCCGCGTTTAATATTTCCTCTGGAATATTGACACTCAAGCCTCACATTGTAACCATTTCTCACTCAGCAGAAGAGCTTGTTTCGATATGGTTGAGAAATCCAGAACTAGGGGACATTCACGTAAAATTTATCCTGAATGTACAAAAACTTTGCGTCGTAAACGTTTTCTCACCTCTAGAGCTGCAAAAATATGGAATGATTTACCAGAGAATGTCATTTCAGCAAAAAATGTAACTCTTTTTACTGAACTGCGAAATTAAATTATTTAAGGTTTTCGCTTTGTGGTTATTTTGCAAATATATGACCCTGTCTTTTATTTTAATGCTGTTCAGCCACTTTTGTTGTTTATTATGCTGTTCATTCCGAATTAAACGTTTAGTTTATATAATTTTCGCTGTCCACGATTGCCGTTCTGAATAAAATTTTTGTTGTTGTTGTATTACACATTTAGTAATACAATACTACGTATTTAACCATGAAAACACAGAAAACACACAACTGCAAGACACCATGCTAAACTGAGTGAGCAACATTGGCCACAAAATGCCGGAGATTTATATTCTTCTATCACACATCAAACCGAAATAACGTTGTAACAAAAATCTGGTTGCTGTAGCTCATTAGCTTCACTTATGTAGAGCCGCTTTATCGCGGATAAAAAATTTCAGAATGACGTGTTTGCCTAGACGACAACTACTTTGCATATTATTACGTTCCGTCTGCTTATTGTCCAATCAAAAACGAGAACTCATGAAAGGCCCGCGTATGTCTGCAACATGATTGGACAAAAGCTTTATTATTATGTTTATTATTATTGTCAATTTAGACTATGCTATTCTCATGAACAGGGGGGAAGGTCAACGAGAAATTAAAATTAAGAAAATACAAGAAGGAAATTTTTATGACAACACAAATTGGATTATATTTTCATCAATTGCAAGCGAGTAAGTATTTATTAGGTTATTGCAACACTTTTTGTGTTTCTTTTTGTTCAGTTTTTTAGTAGGCTGTGGAACGGCACCCCCCATGCGGAAAAAATGACAGCAGTTGATTGGGGGCTAGGATTATACACAAATCATAGGCAGAACGACCATATAATTAACACAATCCTGTTATCGGAGCGAAAACCGATAACAAAGGTTCCTTCTCTAGAAGGAACAATAATCGACCCCAGGCCCAGACTGTCGGGGTGTGGTGTTCTAAGAATCACGTCCGTTTGCTATCAGCACAAATTACACATTACACAATCACATCACAGGGCAAAAGATAAAAGGGAAATTGTGCTTTCACTCAACCACCCTTGTATCTTAGGGTCGATTCATACTTACAGCCTTACAGCCATGTCCGATCAGCCGACAAAATGACGAAATAATGACGTCACATGCGCTGGCCGATCCACTGCACTAGGCTGCTAGTGACGTCATTCTGCCGGCTGAACGGACATACGGCTGTAAGTATGAATCGAGCCCTATAAGCAACCACGCTTATTATTTAGCCTACCTTCCTGAGAAATAAGCCAACTTTTGGTGTGGTGGTGCAGCTTGACTGGCCGGCAGATTTAAGACTATTCCAATCAGTGTAGACAACAGCAAATAATTATAGAAGCCCGACAGACAACTCATGACTCAGAACCACTTCGAGCGTTGAGCACGGCTACAAAAATTACAAGACATCCCAATTTTACAGAAACACAATTAGATAAAGGTGATTCTTCAAAAGGAATATACGTGTTATGTAAGTACACCTAAAGAGCTTTCGATTGATACCAAACATGTGGTAGTAGCTATTACGCTTTTGTTCAAACTCGATTTTTCCGGTGACCGGATATAGACCGGAACTAACTACCGGAACGCATTCATCTCACCAAGAGCTTTCGATTAATATATAGGTTCATGGGGTTATCTCTTACGGTTCAGTCAAAATAAAACTACCCCTTCAGGGTCCAACATTTTTTGGTCAACTTTAGTACCTAGTACCTACCTACAAATGTGATCTCATATTAGAAGTCATTTTAACGTGTTTTAACGACACCGAGTCCGATCTTTTATTTCATGAGTCCGATTTTTTAAGCACGTTGTCGCATTGGTTTTTGAAACTGGCGGTGAAAACAGTTTATCAAAAATAATAAAGATCACGCTACAGACAAAGCAGTAAATTAGTTGAAATAAACTTTTTTTTATTAAAACTAAGGAACCAGAGAAAAAGTTTGCGTTGCAAACTGAGCATTAAAAAAACTAACCTATAAAACTTTCTGTAAGATATCTGGTAAGAAAATAAATTTGAACAATATATTAAAACATAAATTCATTATACAAAGAAGTTGGTTTATTTTCAACTGACAGTTGCTTCATGATATCTTAAAAGAATAGACTATAAATTCAAGGCAGATGCAAGAGGCCCTAAACCCTAGTTACGAGTGTTTGAATAAATATGACAATTAGGCTACAGCAAGGTAGCCTTAGTATATGTAGGTGTGTTTTGATGATCAAAATCAAAAATCAAAATTGTGCATCAAAATTAATTTTGATTTTTGATGCAGCATCAAAATCAAAATCAAATTAAAATTTGACCATGCATCAAAAATCAAAATCAAAAATGGTAGTTTTTAGCTCGCATCAAAAATCAAAATCAAAAATAAAAAACCTTTTCAAGTTTGCATTTTTGATTTGTGATTTTATATTTTTGATTTTTGATGCAGCGTGCAAAATTGTTATACCACAGTACGACCAAGAGTACATAATAGCGTCTCACTCTATATAGAAGAAGAGTGAGACACTCTCCAGCCTGCCTGTGTTCTAGCACAGGCAGATGCGCTGGTCGTTTTCAGGCTACATGTTGACATTCTGTGCAACAT
The DNA here is from genome assembly GCA_030248245.1 of Trissonchulus sp. WLG1_4. NCBI lineage: Eukaryota > Metazoa > Nematoda > Enoplea > Enoplida > Ironidae > Trissonchulus > Trissonchulus sp. WLG1_4. The sequence continues at coordinate 3,826 of JASANF010012308.1, read as the reverse complement.
GTGACTGGCCAATCAGAAGCGAGCTTCTATTCTCTGATTGGCAGACGCCTGTGCACGTGCTCCAATCATAAAACGGGATAGGAATAAAGGTTAATAACTCATTATTTATTCATAGTCTGCTTGTAAAAACATTAAAAAAGGTTTGCAAATACCTTTGGGGATATTTTGGCAAACTTTCAGCGAAATTGATTGAAAAACTTTGAAGAAATTCAGAAAAGTTTATATCTCAAAAGTTTCTCAATCAATTTCGCTGAAAGTTTGCCAAAATATCCCTAGAGGTATTTGCAAACCTTTTTTAATGTTTTTGCAAGCAGACTATGAATAAATAATGAGTTATTAAGCTTTTATCCCTTTCTTAATGCTTATCAACGCATCAGCGATTATATACTAAAGTGTGTTACGCAGGGAATCTACGCGCTGATTGGCCAGTCACATGTTGAATAGAATGTCAACATGTAGCCTGAAAACGACCAGCGCATCTGCCTGTGCTAGAACACAGGCAGGCTGGAGAGTGTCTCACTCTTCTTCTATACAGAGTGAGAAGCTATTATGTACTCTTGGTACGACCAAGCTGGATTTCACCCACGCACACACAATGTGATAAACAAGCACGTCTTGCGAGTAAAATTGAACCAATTTTCAATGGAGTTCGTGTCGACATGGATATTCCGAGAATATCCATGTCCATATATTTAAAATGCCGACGATATTCTTCGAATATAAAACGCGGCACCAAAAGTTTTTAGGCCAACACTCTTAACATGTAAGCTACATCTTGATTTTAGAATCTAGACAATAATTGAAGATGAAAATCAAGTTGAAAACTTATTAAAACTTTTCCATAATAAACACCGCTCATCATGAGCAAGGTCAATTACAACCGAGTCAAAAATAGCTTTTAAAAATTTATGTTTTGTGGGAATTGTAAGCTGGCAGCACTTAACCTTGTTGTCATAACACGACAATACGGCATGCATAATTGCATAACCACTACAAAAGTACCTACGACCTGTGGAGTGTGGACCTCGAAGTGTTCTGGTACTGACGCGCATATAAACAATCTAGGAAGCGTTGATGCGACAGGTTTCGCATTACTGCCCACTGTGTGCAATATTTTTCAGCACTTGACTGACTGACTGAGCGGGATTAGCAGTATAGTACACACGACATATTCACAGCACTATTCGGTGAGATCCAAGATTAACACACACAGTGCATACACACGCACACACAAACAATGCATTTTTACGACCTACGAATTGTTTCAACGCAAGTAACACAGGGAGAAGAAGATACATGCAAATTGAGCTTTTGTAATATAGTATATACGCGGCGGCTGAGGCCGCCGCGTAAAAATCAATAGTAGCCTTGCTCTGCTGGATCGTTGTGTTGCGTCTGCATGACTTAACTGTACATCGTATTATTTTTTGTGTTCGCGCTATTGGGTCACTCACTAATTTTCAGGTATGTAAGTCGCATATTATATAGTACGGTAATATATTATATAATATTCTAATATTATATATTAAACAATAAGCAATAGGCTGCAAGTGCAAAAAGCTCGCGTTGTACAAAAAGCAACTTGCCTTTCTGGCTTTTTTTGAAAAGCAACGTTGATTTTTTTATCGAAAAAATAACATTTTTTATGAGTGTTGTAGGTAGTCTATTGCTAGCCTTCAACTATGGCAAGCACACGGTTGCTGTGTTAAAAGTCTAGGATGAGGTACAATTTTTAGCGCTTATTTATAACTAAAAAACTGTGTGTCCTAGCGCCCTAGTCGACTGATTATGTATATCATTAAATTCGTTATTGCATGGTGATTTCGCGAGACTAAATGCGTCTGGTTCACGTACTCTGTTTCTGTATGCCCGTATGCCTGTGCAGTGTGCAGCCATATAATCCTGCATATGTCCCAATGTTCGTCTGCTCTAAAAAGTATGAATCAAAAAAACGGACTAAACGGGTCTTAGCATTCTTTGCCTGTATGCCCTACTCAAGTATGACTGTACCTGTCGATAAATATTCTCTTCGTGTTGCGATACACTTGTCCGATGCGTGTCATGTATGTTAAGCTAGTAATATAAAACCGACGTTACCAGTTGGTTCTCGTAATCAGCTAGTCTTTATTTTTTGAAATCACCTGACGCTGACACCTACAAATTCCACTATCAAACTGCAATGCCATATTGCTTGTACAGATTACAAGACAACTCTGTATTAATAGCTCTAGGATTGCTGTTTCTCGTTTAGCCGAAGGTGCCCGCAATAATAGGGCGCAGCAAAGCGGCCTATTTCTGACACCAATAACCTCTAGTTCCCAAACTTTTAGCAGCTCATTTTTCCGCTTCAGTCACCTTTACTTGCTAAGCTACTGTTACCTACTGATTCAATGAACAGTGCAAATCTTCGCAGTCGTCCTATTATGACTTTTTTCCGCAGGGCATTTTTCTTTTCTAGTTTACACACTTTTTTCGCTTCAGCAGTACTTGTGCAATATATTACTTAGATGCTCAAAACACAAGCCTACACTCATCATCATCAAGCTTTAAGTAAGCCTGTTACTTAAACAAATAGACGAAACACCATCATAGAACTTTTAATGTAGTATAAAGCATGCACATATACAATATACAAAACAATTACATCAGATATTTACATTTTGGACATTTGCACTGTAGAACATAACGCAACAAATGAGCCAAAACAGAATAAAGAACACAAAACAAAATAATCTGCCATATTTTTAGTGGGGGAGTGGGAGTGTGCACCTTTTTAATTGGTCCAGAGCCTTCCCCAGTTTTGTCGGACCCTCGTACTTTGCCCTCCCCAGTCCCCCCTCCATTTTGGATGGGTGTCCTTCATGACCCAAATAGCTCAATGTCAAACACGACGTTTTAGCTACTTTTAAGTTGTAGCGACGTCTCTGTGGTGTGATTATTGTGTGTTTTTGTTAACTCAAGTACCAGTGAAGCTTTGAATACGAATAAAAACTTTTGTTGTATCCAAAAATTGTCTCATCGGGACTCGGTGCGCTACCCCACGTCCACACCCCTTCTGGTGGCGGCCCCCCAGAACATTTTGCATAAAAATAGGCATACCTGTCTATACTTTTCCTACTGTATAAGAATTCAGTTTATTGAAATTGGTACATATGTATGTACTAGTTTGCAAAACTTAATACCATACTGGGGGTCCAATCTTGGGGGTTATCACCGACATTTTGTCTACACTTGTACCAAGTCAGACAAAAAATGACCGTATTTTAGCGAAAAATTACCTGTTCTTTACATGGCTAAAGTACACAGTTTCGACGTTAAAATCAACAATTTTTAAAAGTTTTGACACAAATTCAGGTAAAAATTGCATAAAATCGGTAGAAATGCTCATATTTTAAAAAAATTGAAATTTGGCTTGCCCTTGTACCAAAATTAAAAATCTGTGAAGGGTCCCGGACCGCCCCCGTGTTAAAATGCGCTTAGTACAACATAAAAAGTATATAAACAATATTATATTATGCAGGTAGTGAAAAAGTTCTAGTCAACTCCTTTCCAAAAAAAAAACTGTCAATCTGTGGTAGTTGCGCTTCCCCACTTCACCCTTGAGCGGGGACAAATCAAGAGCAGAGCGGTGGCAGTTGCCGAATCTCCTCATAGATGGCCGGCCCGAGCAATGTCCCAGTCCAAAGCCTCAGAACAAGCAAAATCAGTCCCAGGATTCACGGCTACGGCAGGCTGAAAAAAAAATTGGTCAATTGGAGAAGTATCAGAAATTTTTTCCGACAGGAAAATAAAATGCAAGATAGAAACATCAGATCAGACAGTGTAT